>CAUYQV010081051.1:0-28077 GCA_963574575.1 Galagoides demidoff
TCAACTAAAAAACTCTTAGAAGTGATCAAGGAATACAGTGGCGTATCAGGATACAAAATCAACACTCATAAATCTGTAGCCTTTATATATACCAACAACAGCCAAGTTGAAAAAACAGTCAAGGACTCTATCCCATTTAAAATAGCACCAAAGAAGATGAAATATTTTGGGGTATACTTAACAAAGGATGTGAAAGATCTATATAAAGAGAACTATGAAACTCTAAAAAAGAAACAGGCTTGGCACCTGTGGCTCAATCGGCTAAGGTGCCAGCCATGTACACCTAAGGTGGCGGGTTCAAATCCCCAGCCCGGGCCTGCCAAACAACAATGATGGCTGCAACCAAAAAATGGCTGGGCATTGTGGCAGTTGCCTGTGGTCCCAGCTGCTTGGGAAGCGGAGGCAGGAGACTCACTTGAGCCCAGGTGTTGGAGAGTTCTATGAGCTGTGATGCCATGGCACTCTACCTAGGGGGATAGCTTGAGGTTCTGTCTCAAATAAAAAAAAAAGAAAAAGAAAAAGGGGCCACCTCATTGAGGCAGGATGTGGCTGTTGGTGGCTGTATGATTGGAGTGGCTCCAAGTTCTCCTTAGGACTTAGAATGAGTTCAGTTCCCTAAGTGATCTGTTCTCCCCCCAGACATTGCACAACATGGGTAAAGCCGGCAGATGTCATGGGGACATGGGGAGTTCAGAATTGAGGGGGAAATATTTATTACATTGTATGGCACAAGTGGCTTTTGCTTGCTCTTACCTATGAGCTCGACCATAGCATCTAAGTTAAGTTAGAACAATATAGTGAGTTGCTCAGTGACAAGAGGTGTGTGTTCAGTTTCACCCTTGTAGATGTGGCTAACCTATTGCCATTTGTTAAATATGGATTCTATTCTCGAATGTTTTCTCTTCATCAAAGATCAGATGGTGATATGAGACCAGTAACATTCCTAAGTTCTGTGTTCTGTTCCATAGATTTCTAATTCCAGTGCTGTGCTACATGTGTGTAGTGTACCCTGAAGTCTGGTAATGTGATGCCTCCTGATTGGTTCTTATTTTGTACAATTGCATTGGCTATTTGGGTTTTATTCTAGTTCCACATGAAACATAGAACTATTTGGGGTTTTGTGATGTGGGCTAATCTTACTGGAGTTGGATGATATCTCAAAGTAGTTTTGATTTGCATTTCTCTGATGATTAAGGATAATGAGCATTTTTTCATATGTCTGCAGGCCATGCACCTGTTGTCTTCAGAGAAGTTTCTCTTCAAGTCCCTTGCCCACCCCGAGATGGGATCACTTGTTCTTTTCTTGCTAATACGTTTGAGTTTGGTAGATTCTGGTTATTAAACCTTTGTCTGAGACATGACCTGCAAATATCTTCTCCCATTCTGAGGGCCATCTGTTTGCTTTACGTACTGTGTTCCTGGTAGTGCAGAAGCTTTTTAGTTTGATCAGGTCCCAGTAATGTATTTTTGGTGTTGCTTCAATTGCCCAGGGGGTCCTCCTCATAAAGTATTCTCCCAGGCCGATTTTTTCAAGTGTTTTCCCTGCTCTTTCTTCTTGTATTTTTATTGTTTCATGTCTTAAGTTTAAATCTTTTATCCAGTGAGAGTCTATCTTTCTTAATGGTGAAAGGTGGGTCCAGTTTCAGTCTTCTACAGGTCACCAGCCAATTCACCCAGCACCATTTATTAAATAAGGAGTCTTTTCCCCCATTGAATGCTTTTGATCGGCTTATCGAAGATCAAATGACAGTAAGTAGCTGGTTCATCTCTTGGTTCTCTATTGTGTTCCATACATCTACCTCTGTTTTTTGTGCCAGTACCATGCTGTTATGATCACTATAGATTTATAGTATAATCTAAAAGAAAATTTAGACCAATATATTTAATGAATATTGATGCAAAAATATTCAATAAGATCCTATCAAACAGAATCCAGCAACACATCAAACAAATTATACACCATGACCAAATGGGTTTCATCCCAGGGTCTCAAGGCTGGTTCAGTATATGTAAATCTATAAATATAATTCATCATATAAATTAAAAAACAAAGACCATATGATTCTCTCAGTTGATGCAGAAAAAGCTTTTGATAGTATGCAGCATCCTTTCATGATCAGAACACTTAAGAAAGTTGGTATAGAAACTGGTGGTGCCTGTGGCTCACGGGGGTAGGGCACTGGCCCCATATGCCAGAGATGGCGGGTTCAAACCCAGCCCCAGCCAAAAACTGCAAAAAAAAAAAAAATTGGTATAGAAGTGACATTTTTTAAACTGATAGAGGCCATCTACAGCTAACCCACAGCTAATAATGTATTGAATGGAGTTAAATTGAAATCCTTTCCACTCAGATCAGGATCCAGGCAGGGTTGCCCATTGTTTCCACTGCTTTTTAACATTGTAATAGAAGTCTTAGCCATCACAAACAGGCAAGAAAAGGCAATCAAGGGTATCCATAGGGTCAGATGAGATCAAACTTTCACTCTTCATAGATGATATAATTGTATATCTGGAAAATCTCAGGGATTCAACTACAAAACTCTTAGAAGTGATCAAGGAATACAGTAACATCTCAGGTTACAAAATCAATACTCACAAATCTGTAGCCTTTAGGTATACCGACAATAGTCAAGCTGAAAAAACAGTCAAGGACTCTATTTCTTTTATACTAGTGCCAAAGAAAATGAAATATCTGAGAATTTACCTAACAAAGGACGTGAAAGATCTCTATAAAGAGAACTCTGAAACTCTGAGAAAAGAAATAGCTGAAGATGTTAACAAATGGAAAAATATACAATGCTCACGACTGGGAAGACTCAACATTGTTAAAATGTCCAGACTACCCAAAGCAATATACAATTTTATTGCAATCTCTATTAAAGCACCATTGTCATACTTCGAAGACCTCAAAAACATTCTTTGTTTTATATGGAATCAGAAAAAAACCTCAAATAGTCAAGCCATTACTCAGAAATAAAAACAAATCAGGAGGAATCATGCTATCAGTGATGATCTTCGGGATCTGTGTTGTATCTGTTGTTTGCCCTTTTTCATTTTTGAGTTTGTTAGAGATCTTTTGTTTCTAGTTAATCTGGCCAATTTCATTTATTTTTCAAAGAACAAGCTTTTTGTTACATTGGTTTTTCTGAATGGTTTTTCTTTTATTCTCAACTTCATTTACTTCTGATCTATAACTCTTGGTTCTTTTCTAGTAGGTTTGAGATTGGCTTGCTCTTTTTTCAGTTCCTTGAGATGACTCTTTAGATTGGTGATTTGTACTCTTTCAGACTTCTGGATGTGGGCATTTAATGCGATAAATTTCTTTCTTAGGACTGCTTTTGCAGTATCTCAAGTTTTGATGGCTTATACCTTCATGGCCATTTTATTCAAAGAATCTAAAGATTTTTTTCTTTATTTCCTCCTTGACCCAGCTATTGTTCATTGTAAGGTTGTTTAGTTTCTGTGACTTTGTGTGGGGATGAAGGTTTTTGTTGGAGTTGAGGTCTACTTTTATTCATTATGGTCCAAAAAGTTACAAGGTATAATTTCTATTCTTTTTAATGTATTGAAGTTTGACTTGTGTGGTAGAATATGATCAATCTTGGAGAATGATCCAAGCTGAGAAGAACATGTATAACAGAGCATTTCACCCCAACATTACTGAATGTATCTGTTAGGCCCATTTGTTCTGAGGTTGTGTTTAAGTCCCTTGTTTGTTTGCTTTCTGCTTGGATGATCTGTCCAATTCTGTTAGTGGGGAGTCAGTATCTCTGACTATATTATGGTGAGGTAGGTTATCATATTGTTCAAAACAAGTAGATTCATTTTATAAATCTGTGGCCATATGGTTTCCATGATCAATATCTAGAGTCCATCTTTGTCTTTTCTTTTCTTATGTTGCTTTAAAGTTAATTGTATCTGCAAAAACAATGTTGACTCCTGCTTTCTTTTGTTTTTGATTTACCTGGAATATTGTTTTACAACCCTTCATCCTGAGTCTTAATTTGTCTTTGGGAGTTAAATGTCTGTCCTGAGCACAGCATATACTTGGCTTGTACCTTTTTATCCAGTCAGCCAGCCTGTGTCTTCAGTGGGGAATTGAAGCCATTTACATCTATTGAGAGAATTGACAAGCATGGTGAAGTTGTGTTTAACTTGTTTTGTGCATGTCTGTTGCCTTGCTTTGTTCTTCAGTGTCCAGGAGTCTTTACTTAGCTGGTGGTCCATTGTGTTGGTCTGTATATAGTACAAGTCTGAGTACTTCCTGTAGGACTGGTCTTGTAGTGGCAAATTTCCTCATTGTTTGCTTGTCAGTAGAAGATTGTTTCTCCACTGAATGTAACGCTTAGTCTTGCAAGATACAGAATTCTAGGCTGGCAGTTGTTTTTGTTCAAAAAGATTGAAGGTGGGAACCCAATCTTTTCTGCTTTGTAAAGTTACCACTGAAAAGTCTACTGGCACCCTAAGGGGCGTGCCTTTTTAGGTCAACTGTTTATGCCTGGCTGTTTGCAGAACATTGTCTTTCATTTTGACATGGGCCATTTTGATTACAATGTGTCCAGGAGGTGGTTTGTTTGAATTTAGTCATCCAGTCATCCTGAAGTTCAATAGTGCGTAGTATCTGTATGTCTGGTCCCTGTTGGCAATGTCTTCAACTAGAGCGTCCAGGCTTTTGAGACTCTCTTTTTCCTCAGAAATATCTTGATTCATGTATTTGTACACTTTTCATAGTCCCATATCTCAAAGATTGCTCTGCTTTTGGTCTCTCTTCTGCCTTGTTAAATGTTTGGGTTAACTCAAAAGTGTTAGAGTTCTGAGATCTGTTGCTGAAACTGTTTGATGTGTTTTGAATCTCTCTGAATGCCTCTTTCATTTCCTTAAGCTCCATTATATCCTTCCTAATTATGTCTAGATCTTTGGTAACTTTGTGCTTAGTATTACTGACTTCTTGAGTTTTTGGATTTCTTTTTTTTTTTTTTTGAGACAGAGCCTCAAGCTATCCCCCTGTGTAGAGTGCCATGGCATCACAGCTCATAGCAACCTCCAACTCCTGGGCTCAAGCGAGTCGCCTGTCTCAGCCTCCCAAGTAGCTGGGACTACAGGCACCCGCCACAACGCCCGGCCATTTTTTTTGGTTGCAGCCATCATTGTTGTTTGGAGGGCCCAGGCTGGGGATTCAAACCCACCACCTTAGGTGTATGTGGCTGGCGCCTTAGCCGCTTGAGCCACAGGCGCCGAGCCGAGTTTTTGGATTTCATTCATCATATTTTCCATGCATATTCTGAATTCCATTTCAGTCATTTCAACAAATTCTTTGTGGATGACATTTTTTGCTGTAGTTTCACTGTATTCTCTGATAGGAGTTGATCTGCTCTGAGCTTTCATTTTGCTGGGGTTCTTTTTATGATTTCTTCCCATGTGTGTTCTATTCTTTTTTAAACTTAAGCTAAAAGTTTAGGGTGTCCCTGACTCATAGTTGAGAGATACTCTCACTGGGCTTGATTAACTGACTCACAGGAGGGCAGAGTCTGGACCAACCAAGTAGCATATACCAGTCTTTTCAGCTTTAGTGGGTTCAGCATGTTGTAGGCCCATTTCGATGCCCAGTCAGGTGGGCTGGTGGTCCTGGAACATACAGCACTTCACATGTTCTTCTAGGTCTTGGGAATGCAGGGTGGCAGCTCCTTGTCCTACCAGTTGCTCCGCAGATTTTAGGGCTGCTTGGCTACCAGATCCAGTGGGCTAGTATTAGTTTCACAGGCCTCAGGGGAAGAGCTGTTCACTCCTCTTCCAGGACCTGCTGAAGCAAATCAGTAGCTTGCTGTTCTTCCATCCACTTAGCAGATTTTAGGACCATTAGTTAGATACCAACTCTGAGGGGATGATGTCAGTTTCAGAGGCCCTGGGAGATGGAGCTCATCATACCCCTTTGAGGAGCTGCCAAAGCAAAGCACCAGGTTGCTATTCCAATAGCCTGCTCAGCAGGGTTTGGGGGTGGCTTCAATACTAAATCTGGCAGGCTGATGTCAGTTTCAGAGGCCTGGGGATGTGGAGTTCACATTTCTTCCAGGACCTGTCAATGCAAAGCAGCAGCTTGTTGTTCCACTGTCCCACTCAGCAGGGTTTGGCAGCTGCTTGGATAGCTAAACTAAAACTGGCAGGCTGATGTCAGTTTCAGAGGCCCCAAATGTGGAGCTCACCACATCCTTTTGCCACTGATTATTTAAATGGGCTACTGCTTTCTCTGGAGACCTTCCTGCTCACAGCCTGTCAAAGCTGCCATGTTAAGGGCTTCATGGAATGTGGTCCCCTGAGGTCCAGCCTGCTTTTCTCTAAGTTGGGTGTGGCTGTGGCTATGGCTGTGGCAGGGCTTCCAATAGAAGCCCCCAACCTGGGGGCAGTGTGCAGCTGGCATGCCAAACTGTCATGAAGTGAGGTCAGAACCAGCTCGGTAGGAGGTAGGTACAGCCTAAGCACCAGTCTTGCCAGTGTCAGTACAACTGAGCCAGTGTTTCCTTTTGCAGTGCGGCAGGGGAGGCACTGCCAGATCACAGCTTACTGATGATGTCATCAGGTCACACAATGTGGGGCCCCCTGAGTTTCAGCCTGATATAGTAGGGAGGCAGGGCCCATCTCTTTTCAGTGCACCCTGTCTACTCCATGGATAGTTCCCACTGGATGCCAGTGGGACAGAAGCTGGCCTCCACAGTGTATGCTTATATGGTTGCCATGGGGGAGGGGCAGGGTCTAGACTTTTTGCTGCTCCAGTACCTGGGGGTGGGGGCACCAGCCCAACTAGGCTTTCTAAGGCAGGTGAGTCTTGCCACTACATGCCAGCACAGAGTGAAGCAGGCCTCAGCAAGGGGCACACTATGTGGTTGCTAAGGGAGTGGATGGGCTATGGCTACAAGCAGGCTAGAGCCAAAATTGCCCTCTGTTCTTCCAGTTGCAGGGAGATTCAGAGGAGAAACCAACT
Source organism: Galagoides demidoff (assembly GCA_963574575.1). Lineage (NCBI taxonomy): Eukaryota > Metazoa > Chordata > Mammalia > Primates > Galagidae > Galagoides > Galagoides demidoff. The sequence goes on from CAUYQV010081051.1 coordinate 6,977, forward strand.
AGGTGTGGGAAAGCTGGGTCTCTGGTCCCTCATGGCACTTTCCTGTGGGATGAGAGTTCCTATGTTTTGTTCTTCATGGAGAACCCCTGGGTGGGTCGGGGATCTTCCTTGCCCTTCTATTCAGCTGTAGCCTCCTTCAGATCTGGTCCACACTGTGGCTGTCCTCTGCTCTTTCTAATCTTCATCCTTGGAGCTCTTCTCAGTGGGGTTACTGAACATCCCTGTTGCCTCTCCCTCTGCTCACTTCAGTCTAACCTTCCTACCTCTAGTCAGGATAATCTGATGAGAGATGCCTCTATCAGCCATTTGTCTCCTCCATCCATGTTTTAAATGTCTTCTGGGATTAGAGGTTGGAAGGATTTTTCCTATACTCTTTACTGAAGTATAAATGCATACAGAAAAGGCACAGATCCTAAGGGACTGGTGAACGATTGTGATGGAGCCCATGTCCTTGTGTGGCCAATACGCCCCAAGCTCCTCAGGATGCCTTTTTCTCTCCTCCAGGAGATTTCTAATTACAGGCTTTTCTCCACCTCTTCCAGAAAAGACTCTCGATTTCTCTTCCTTACAGTGATAAATCTATTTCCTGAGATGCCTAAAATATTTGAAAAGGATTCAGGAGAAATAGCTGCCACCCGCTGTGGTATTTCTTTCTTCTATGGGCTGCTACAAGATAAAATCAGGACACACCAAATGTGCATAGATGGCAAAGGTCATGGGTTTGGGTGATTAAATATGCAGATGGCAATTGAGAAGAATGTATGACATTTAAGTGGCGTGAGGGTCAGAGGCTTTATCCTTTTCATGGCTGTACTACTGGCTCCTGAGACAGTGCCCAGTTATCTGAGTCAGTTTTCTGTTGCTTCTAACAATAATTGAAACTGGGTAATTTACTAAAAGGAAAAACGATTTTTTTTTCCTGAGACAGTCTCAAGCTGTCGCCCTAGGCAAGAGTGCTGTGGCATCAGCTCACAACAACCTCAAACTCTTGGGCTTAAGTGATTCTCTTGCCTCAGCCTCCCAAGTAGTTGGAAATACAGGCGCCTGCTACAACACCTGACTATTTTGTTGTTGTTGTCACAGTTGTCATTGTTGTTTTAGTTGACCTGGGCCAGGTGTATGTGGCTGCTGCCCTACCCACTGAGCTACTGGCACTGCCAATTTTATTTTTATTTTTATTAAATCATAGCTGTGTGCATCAATGCAATTATGGGGCACAATGTGCTGGTTTTATATACAATTTGAAATATTTTCTTTCTTTTTTTTTTTTTATGGTTTTTGGCCAGAGCCAGGTTTGAACCCACTACCTCTGGTATATGGGGCCGGCGTCCTACTCCTTTGAGCCACAGGTGCTGCCCCCACAATTTGAAATATTTTCATTGAACTGGTTAACATAGCCTTCACGGCATTTTTTTAATTACTGTGTTAAGACATTTATATTCTACATTTAGTAAATTTCGGGTACCACCAATTTATTTTTTATATTTTTGGAGACTGAAGTTCAAGATCAAAGGGTCACATCTGGTGAGGGCCTTCTTGCTGGTGGGGATGCTGCCATATTTGTGGTGATGGAGGATGTCACATGGTGACAGTGCTGAGCATGCTAGCTTGAGTGTCTTTCATAATGCCACCAGTCCCACTTCTGTGATAATCCATTATCCCATTCATTCATGAATTACCTAGCACTCATGATCCAATCTCCTCTTAAAGTCCCTACTTCTCAATGCTGACACATTAGGGGTTACATTTCAACATGAGTTTAGCAAGGACATTCAGACCATAGCACCAATATAGTGCTGATGTGCCCCAAGTATTCTTTAACGACTCATCTTTTATGCCTGCTGGTACTATCTTGGGGGTTGCCCTGCTTGAGTCTTCTCAGAAAAAATTTTGTTTTCTCTTGCTTTCCCACCAGACACATACTTGATATGGAAATCCCCATCCCCAATGTTGCAGCCCCTCAGGTACCATGCAGCGGCTCTGCTTTTATCTGGCACTCAGCTTTAGAGAATGAAATTCCTTCTCTTATCACAGGAGTTTTGTGCAGGTACTGGATCTCTCTGCTGAGGCAAATAAAGAGGATGCCTTATCAAACCAGGAAGTCTAGGGAGAGGCTCAGGGCATGGCACCCCCCAGCTAGTGGTTTTTCAGCCAAGAAGGTGCCTGTGAGAAGACCAGGGCACATGTAAAAGCCCTCCCCTCTCTGGGGACAATGAGCCACATGCCCTGTGAATCCCCACTCAGCCCGTGTGCACCAACTACAGTGAAGCCCTTCCTTCATGCACCCAAGAAGAGAAGTCATCTGGTGCTGCTTGTTCCAGAAGGATTTACAGTGACTGAGATAAATTGAGGGCATGTGAGCACTTCATACACTGCCCTAGTGGTGCAGTCATTTGTGTCAGATTATCTTGTTTGATTTTTTTTTTTTAATAAAACAGGCAGTGCCTGTGGCTCATTGGGTAGCCAATGAGCTATAATACTATATACCGGCCCTATATACTGAGGGTGGTAGGTTGGAATTCAGGCCCGGCCAAACTGCGACAAAAAATAGCCAGGCGTTGTGACAGGTGTCTATAGTCCCAGCTACTTGGCAGGCTGAGGCAAGAGAATCACCTAAGCCCAGGAGTTGGAGGTTGCTGTGAGCTGTGATGCCATTGCACTCTACTGGGGGCGACACAGTAAGACTCTCTCTAAAAATCAAAACAAAACAAAAACAAAAACTTGTTTTGCAATCAAAGCCTTGTTTTCTACACAGGGGGATGGTTGGAAGGGCTGTATTGTTTCAGATTCTTCTGAGGCAAAATTTGGGGCTCGGGACCTCCAGGACATGAGATTATTTCATGTCCTTTCACAAGGGTGGTTTTGAAGAATGTCTGATAGCAAGATAGGAATTGGTTGTACATTGGTTTTGGTCTCACATTCCAGTGGGTATTGCTGGAAGGTGCTCATGTAGCAGGAAACCAACGCAGACAGAAGACTCCAGGCACCAGTTGATTAGAGGAAGCAGGTTTATTCCAACTGGGGGGAACTCAGAAGACCTGTGTCTCCAAAACCGAGCCCCTCCTCCCAATCTCTTTCCTCTCTTTAATCCACTTTTCAGGGTGAGAGTGCACATGAGGGTCATAAAACAGACAGAGACATGGCATCATCCTCAAGGTCCCGGGCTCAAGGGAAAGGTTCAGATTTGCCTGTGCCCTTGAGAGCGGTCAGACCACCTGACCTCAACGGTGACGGAAGTCCAAGTAAGTTACTAGGTTATAATCTAGGCCCTGTGCATGTCAAGGGAGAAACATACGGACAACAAAAACACCTGTGGCTTGGCTAAGGCCTGCACAGGGCAGCTAGGACAGATTCTTTTAGTTCTGCTTTTGCTTTTTTGCCTCATTCCCCTCTTTGAGACTCAAAACAACTTGTTATGGAGTCTCACCTCCATCCTCATCAACCTGTGCCACAGTTTGTTGCTGGTGCATGTCATACGCTCCACCTGGGCCTCTTTGAGACACAGCTGAACTCACTAGGTTTCTCACTATGTAGAGTAATACTGGCACTAGGCATGGGAGGAGAAGGCAAGTACCCAATAATAATAAGACTCCTATTATAAGGGTCTTAAAACCTCCAAAAGCAAGAGATCCATTCTCCAAAGATGGATTTTGGATCAAATCCGTGCCACACCTGTACCGGCACATGAGCCAATTTGGAAATTTCATTAGCTATATTTTCTACCACTAGACCTTGATCATCTATTTTCAGACAACAGTTGGTCAGAATGAACTTTCCACATACTCCTCCTTCTGTGGCAAGTAAATAATCCAAAACTAATCTGTTTTGATACACAGCATTCCTTATTTGAGTTTGCTGGTGGGCAAGGAGGGCCAAAGCTTTGCTGGTCTCATTAGTGATTACTTCTAAAACCACCTACAAGCATATGATACGATTTAGCATATAGATAGGGGTTCAGTAACCCCATGACCTACCCTCTGCCCCTGTGGCTGGCCCATAGTATTGTTCTTTCTGGGGGCCACTCACCCTCTTTCCATTCCCCTATTTGTAAGTCCCGACGATGCCGCCGGACTTCTGCCTCTGGGGTGGCTACTGGAAGCCCAAACAGTTCTCCTGGCCTGATGGGCAGCAGAAACAAAGAGGGCTTTATAACACCTATGACACAACTGCCTGTCCATTGGTCCAGTAGTTGGACATATGCCTTAGCCCCACAAATCCAATACATTCCCTAAGGAGCACTCCAGTTTTGTGAGAATCCTGGATGCCACCAGGCATCTCTTGAGTTCAGGGAACCAGTCTAGGGGATTTAGCTCTGTCCGATTCAGTCCCCACCAGACAGTTATTCCAGTAGTAGCATTGTGCAGTCTTTGACCTAGGCAACGTAGCTGTCCTACTGGCCCAGTGAGATTTTTCCCTTTACTTCTTGCTAGGCAATATCATCCGATAATTGGGGCCTTCAGGATCCATACATTGTCCTTCAGGTCTCTCTGATACGGAGCCATGTCTGGGTTAGGCTCAGTGGGAGTGAGTTCTCTAGCTTCCCATGGCCACAGATGTCCTGTCATAGTTCCTCCGCATATAAAGCAGGAAGCTACATTCAGGGACTGTGCCACACTTTCAGCCAATTGAAAGAACAAATTCCTTGTGCCTTTTGGGGGTGGTGGCACAGGCTGTTCCAATTCATCATAGAAGGTATGATAAACAGCCACCTGACTGGCCTGACGGGAGGCAACCCGTTTGCTGACCCTTAACTGACATATTGGGTCTAGGCCAGTGCCATCTATTCCCAAAGACATGACTAATCCTTTTGCCCACTTAGGGTTAGAGGGATTTCTTGCAGCTAGAATTAAGGGGTTGCAAGTTTCAGTAGTGCAATTAGCTGGTGCTTGCCCTTTTTCTAGTATGAATTCTTTCTGGCTATCATCTTTAGTACTCCAGGTGCCTTCTGTTACACATGACCAGTATGCACATTCAGCACATGGGTAGTCTATAGAACATAGATACTTCTGGTTTCTCCTATAAGACCTCTCCCGGTCAAGCGATCCACATGACATTCTGTGCTTGCTTGCACATTGCAAGTTTGAGCGCTTGGCATGCATCAAATCTAAGACACCTTGGTCGGATTTCCATAGCCTCGAGCTCTTGCTACTAGAAGTTCCCTCTCAGCTTTCCAGCCCAAGGATTCTGTTCTGATAGTAAATTCATAGTAATTGGGCAGCTCTGAGGGATTGTAGCAAACATGAGGTTGCCCATCGCCAGGGTCACACACCTTATATTGAGTAGTAGTATACAAGCAAGTCCCTTGCTGAGTCCCTGTACATTCATAGTAACTACAGAACAATAGAACAGTTGTCACTTTCTGGCCTACTTTGGTTACCTTATGAATACATTAATTACAATTTTCTACATTAGCATCCTGAATTTTTGCACAAAGTAAAGTTCACTTAGCTCTCATGCGTCCAATAAAGAACAGTCCCACGATGACATAGATCCTCATGCTTTGGCTGTGCACGGACCAGTCAGCTCCCAGGGTGTGACTGGAGCAGGGCTTGCTGTTCTCTGCAACACCAGTTTGAGGGGGTTGTAAGGGTCCGAGGTGGCCTCCCAAGGTCCAGGAGTTGTTGGGGTGTGGAGCCCACACTGTGGGAACCCAGGGTCAGCTGCTGCTGTCACATCCTGCTTGGTCTGGATCCTCCTAGGTGGGGGCGGGTCCAGTTCTGTGGCAGGCTTCACTCTGCTGTAATGGATCCAGGCAGGAATTTCTGCTACTCTCCCAGCTGTAGGTGTGGTCAGGACAACGTTGTAAGGGCCTTTCACCTCACCCTCAGGGGAGACATGCTCTAATCTCTGACCGACAGGGGAAAACAAACAAGACACCTCTCATTCACTCATCCTGACTCTCCCATGTTTCCCAGTGCCTGCAACTGCTTCCTTAATTCATCCTCTCCTAATTCCCAGGGGGATCCTGGCAAGCTCTGTAGCGGGGTGGCCTATGATATAAGACCTCATACAGTGAGAATCCTGTCCTCTTAGTAGGAGTACACCTGATCTTAAATAACACCAAGGGCAGGGTGCTTACCCACTGTAAGTTTGTCTCCTGGCATACTTTACCTAGACTTGTTTTGATAGTTCTATTCATGTGTTCCACCTTCCCTGAGCTTTGTGGGTGGTAGGCTGCGTGGAGTTTCCAGGTGATGCCAAGGATGTTAGCTATCTTCTGGACCAATTCAGAGATGAATGCTGGCCTGTTGTCTGACCCAGTCTGTAGCAGGAGCCCCAACCATGGTATTATGTCTCTCAAGTACCTGGGTGACTTCTTGCGCCTTCTCGGTGTGGTAAAGATATGCTTCTACCCATCCAGAGTAGGTGTAAACCATCACCAGCAAGTACTTGTTCCCTGTACATCTGGGCATTTCAGTGAAGTCTACCTGAAAGTCCTCAAAGGGCATTGCTCCATATGACTGGATTCCTGGGAGTACCATTGGTCCTTGGCAGGTGTTGAACTGGCTGCAGGTGACGCATCGCTGACTGATGGCTTTGGCCAGGGCTGCCAGGTGAGAGATGTAGAAGTACTGGCCCAGCAACTTCACCAGGGACTCCTGTCTCAGATGGGTGCTCTCGTGCATTGCCATTACCACGGTGGCTCCTAGAAGCTGGGACTCCCAGACTAGACTGCTACTCATCTATCAGGCATCTTTATCCATTCTCCCTCTGTTTCCTGGTTCCCTTCCACTGCCAACCATTCCTTCTCTTCCCAAGAGTAGATAGGGGTGAGTTCTGGAACCCGCGGGATGAGGGGAGCCACTCGCAATGCCTGGTATGGCTGGGAGGCAGCCCTCTTGGCCTCAGTGTCAGCTCTGGGGTTCCCCTTAGTGATGGTGGAAGCATCCCTTTGATGTCCACAGCAAGGCATCACTGCCACTTTCTGGGGTTTTCATACTGCCTCTAGCAACTGAAGTATCTCCTGCTGATACTTAATGTCCTTTCCCCCAGAGTTTAAGAGTGCTTTCTCCTTGTATAGTGCCCCATGCACTTGGAGAGACAGAAAAGCATATTTAGAGTTGGTGTCAATATTTACACTCTTTCCTTGGCTTAGTTCTAAGGCTCGGGTCAAGGCAATTAACTCTGCCTTCTGAGCTGATGTCCCTTGAGGGTAGGGGCTTAGCCTCTACAGTCTCTGTTAAAATGACCACTGCATACCTGGCCCGCCGCTCACCTAGCGCCGTCACATAACTGCTTCCATCAGCATACAAGTCCCAGTCTGCATCTGTCCAAGGCTGGTCACATAAGGCAGGTCTGCTAGGGTACACATTATCTATAGCTTCAACACAGTCATGCTCAGTCTCTCTTCCACTGGCTGGAAGGAGCGTGGCTGGGTTCAAGGTGTTACATACTTCCACTGTTATGCGTGGATTGCCACATATCAAGCTTTGGTACTTGGTTGGTCTTGCATTAGAAAGCCAGAAATGTCCCTTTGTGTTCATCAAGGTGACCACAGAGTGGGGTACTTTCACTCTGAGATCCTGCCCTAAAGTCAACTTATCGGCTTCTTGCACAAGTAGAGCAGTAGAGCTAGAGCCTGCAAGCAGGGTGGCCATCCTTTTGCCACTCCATCTAGCTGCTTAGAGAGGTAGGCTATGGGCCTTGGCCGGGACCCAACCAGCTGGGTTAACACACCCACAGCCACCATCTCTCTCTCTCAGACATGCAGAGGGAAGGGCTTGGTCAATTCTGGCAGTCCCAGTGCGGGTGCAGTCATTAGCCTCACCTTTAGCTGAGAGAAGGCCTGTTCCTGCTCTCTTCCCCATTCTAAGAGCTTTCTTTCCTGTCCTTTGGTTGCCTCATACAAGGGCTTAGCCACGATGGCAAAGTTGGGGATCCAAAGATGACAGAAACCAACTGCACCTAGGAATTCGCGAACTTGCTTTCAGTGGGAGTGGGGAGGCGACTAATGACTTGCCACCTCTCCATGCCTAGATTCCTCTCCCCCTGCTGGATAATAAATCCTAGATAATGTACATGCCACTGGCAGATCTGGGCCTTTCACTTAAACACTTTATAGCCACATACCTCTAGATGTCACAATAGGCAGTCTGTACCTCAGGCACAGCCCTCCAGGGTAGGGTGTCCTAGTGAGAGAACCAGACAAATGCCATTTTAGGCAGCTCCCACCATCGTGAGAAATAAGTTTTGGTTTCCCCACCAGGTATTTCCCCATAATCACATGATTCCTACCACCCAATCAGAGCACACTTTGTGATCAGACCACTGGGCCACTAGTGTCCAATCCTGCATGGTTCCATACTCAGATCTTCCCCCAACCCCACCTACGATCCCAACCCCATAAAAACCCCCTGCCCCAGAGCTCGTGACTCTCGGCCAGGATCCATTGCAGCAGAACCCCTGGGAGTCCAAGCTCGAGCTTGCTGCAATAAAGGCCCTTTTGCTTTTGCATTGGACTCGGCTCCTGGTGGTCTTTGGGAACTACACAGTCTGGGCACAAAATTTGGGGCTCATCCAGGATTCCCCAAGACCCCTAAGGACCCCAAACCGGAGGGCTGAAGAGTGGTGAGTGTTCTGGTACCAGTGTGTGTCAGTATTTGTGTCTGTATGTGGGCCCAAGATATTGGTAGTCTGGTTGAGCCGAAAAGAAGCCCAAGCAGACGTGCCACTGAAAGGCTATCGGCCAGGTTTCTGGAAGACGTTCTGGGCCCCACGTCTGCGGAGGACTGGGACATGGAATCCCCAGATCCTGCAGAAAGGGGTCACATAGAATTGATCCCATTGGTGTTTCTGGATGGACAGGGCAGGTCACTCCTGCAGGTTAGCGTTCCACCATCATCCCAGTTTCAGTTTTGTTACCAGTCTTGTAAGGGCTGGACGTTGGCTTTTTGTTGTGTTTTGTGTTTTGTGTGTTTCGTGTACATTTTGATGACAGTGGGCGACATGGGACAAATGCAGACGACTCCTTTACCTTTGATTTTAGACTTTAGATTTCCAGGACTTCAAAGGCTAAGCTCAGAACCTTGGTCTCAGTGTTAAAAAATCTAAACTTGAAATCTTTTGCGGGAATGAATGGCTGACCTTTAATGTGGGGTGGCCCCCAGAAGGAACTTTCCATCTTCCTATTATTTTCCAAGTCAAAGACATAGCGTATCAGCCTCGGTCCAGCCATCCAGATCAGGTCCCGTACATTACAACCTGGCAGGACTTTGTTGAAGATCCACCAGCATGGCTGAAAGCCATCCTGCCACCTAGGCAGGAAAAGCCTCAGAAGGTGTTAGCTCTTAAAGAAAAACCTAAAGAGTCTCCCTGACCAACTGCCCCTCCTCTATCCCATCCTGCAGGGTGGGAATGACCCAGACTCCTTATTTCCTCCTCCTTATCTGTCCCGGCCACAGGCTCCCTGTGTCCCTCCGCAGGACAACAAAGCAGCAGCAGTGGCTGGTCCCTCGAGACCATTGGGGAGCCCTCCCCACACACGTCAGAGGGCACAGCAAGAGCTGCTGCAGGTGCCAGCCGCAGATTCCACTGTCCTTCCTTTATGGGCAGTAGGCCCCTCTGATGATAATGGGGAACAACCTCTGCACATTGGGCATTTGCCACTCGTGACGTCTATAACTGGAAAATGCAGAATCCAAAGTTTTCTGAGAAACCAACAGCTCTAATTGATCTTTTAGATTCCATCCTTTTTACTCATCAGACCACTTGGGATGATTTCCAGCAGCTACTACAGGTCCTCTTCACCACTGAAAAACGGGATCGAATCCTGGCAGAGGCCAGGAAAACAGTCCTGGGGGAAGATGGGAACCCTACCACCAACCAAGCTGTTATTGATACTTCTTTCCCCCTCATGTGCCCTAACTGGGATTTTAACATGGCTGAAGGTAAGGCGAGGCTCCGGGTATACCTCCAGACTTTCATGGGGGGTCTCTGTAAAGCGGCCTGTAAGCCGACCAATTGGCTAAGGTAGGGAATGTGTGGCAGGAAAAGTCTGAATCTCCAGCTGCATGCTTAGAAAGGATTATGGAAGCTTTCTGTACTTACACTCCCCTTGATCCAGAGGCGGAGGAAAACAAGGCCGCTGTTGTTATGGCCTTTGTTAACCAGTCAGCCCCGGACTTAAAATGGAAGCTATAGAGAGTAGATAGGCTGGCTGAAAAAATCTTTACAAGATTTGCTTGAAGTAGCAGAGAAAGTGTATAACAACAGAGAAACCCAGGAAGAGAAAAACACCTGGGCTCGGGCCAAACAAACTCAAGACCTGGCCAGAATTCTGTTGGCTGCCATGACAGCCAAGCCACATGACAAACAGGACTGACTGCGATGGTTGGCAGAGGGAGGTAAGGAGAAGTCCTCCGAGGGGCACCGATGATTGCACAGAGATCAGTGTGCCTATTGTAAAGAATTTGGACACTGGGCTAAAGAGTGACCTAACCACCTCCCCCGTAAAACTCAGGCTTTAGAACTTGGAGACCTTAGCAATTAGAGGGGTCAGGGGTCAGCACCCCTCCCTGAACCCAGGGTAACCCTCAAAGTGGAGGGGACATCAATAGATGTTTTGGTGGACACGGGCACTCAGCATTCAGTCCTGGTATCAGACCAGGACAAGATGGACACCAAAAAGTCTTGAATCCAAGGGGCCACTAGAATTAAACAATATTCATGGACTACCCGAAGAACTGTGGACATGGGCGTGGGCCAGGTATCCCACACATTATGGTCATTCCAGACTGTCTGTACCCGCTTCTTGGGTGAGACCTTTTAAACAAAATAGGAGCCAAGATCACTTTCAAAAGAGAAGGGCCCCAAGTCACAGATGGGCAGGGGCGCCCTATCCAGGTGTTGACTCTAAGGCTTGAAGATGAGTATCGGCTCCGTCAGCCCCCAGTGCTTACACTGGTGGCCGAGATGTTGGAATAGATGAGTTCCTTTCCATCAGCCTGGGCGAAAACTGGAGGCATAGGATATGCTGCCCAAAGACCACTGGTAATAGTAGAACTTAAGCCAGACACTGAACCGCTTCGGGTATGTCAGTACTCGATGCCCCAAGAAGCACAGTTAGGAATCCTACCCCATATCTGGAGGCTCTTGAAAGTAGGAATTTTGACACCATGTCAGTCCCTTGGAACACCCCTTTACTCCCCGTCAAAAAGCCTCTGACAAATGACTATCGCCCAGTGCAGGAATTGAGAGAAGTTAACAAATGGATTACAGATACACATCCAACCGTGCCCAACCCCTACACACTCCTAAGTGCACTGGCCCCCAACACAAACGTGGTACACAGTCCTATATTTAAAAATGCCCTTTTTAGCTTGCCTGTAGCTCCACAAAGCCAGGCTATGTTTGCCTTCGAGTGGAGCGATCCTGAAGAAGGCATCAATGGACAGCTGACCTGGACTTGACTACCACAGGGCTTCAAGAACTCTCCAACCATCTTCGATGAGGCCTTGCATGAAGACTTGGGGGAGTTCTGTAAAGCACCCCGGACTGACTCTCCTTCAGTGTGTAGATGACATATGGATAGCAGCTGCCGATGAACAAGGCTGCTTGCAAGGGACCCAGGACCTGCTAGCCACCCTAGGCTACCGTGCTTCAGCCATGAAAGCCCAAATCTGCCAAAAAACTATAAATTACTTGGGGTATGTGCTAAAAGAAGGACAGAGGTGACTTTCACAGGCCAGAAAAGATGCTGTGCTAAAAGTCCCGACCCCCACCTCACTCTGGGAGATTCAGGAATTCCTAAGGGCCACTGGCTTCTGCAGGCTTTGGATTTTAGGGTTTGCAGAGATTACTAAACCATTACATAAAGCCACCAAAAAAGAGCAGCCTTTCCACTGGACAGAAGAAAGAGAAAATGCTTTTAAGACACTCAAGGTGGCTCTGCTCTGTTATCCACCCCCGCATTAGGACTCCCAGACATCACAAAACCCTTCCAGCTATATATAGATGAACATAAAGGAATAGCAAAAGGAGTATTGACTCAAGGAATAGGCCCCTGGAACAGACCGGTGGCTTACTTATCCAAAAAGTTAGACCTGGTAGTGGCGGGATGGCCCCCATGCCTGTGTATAATCATGGCCACTGCTTAGCTTGTCAAAGACGCAGATAAACTTACAATGGGGCAGGAATTGTTGGTCACAACCCCCCATGCCATAGAAGGGGTGTTGAAGCAGCCGCCTGACCAGTAGATAAGTAATGCTTGCCTCATCCATTATCAGAGCCTGTTGTTAAATCCTCCCAGAATCCGGTTCTTGCCCAAAGCGACCCTTAAACCTGCCACCCTTCTGCCGGACCCAGAGCTGGAAGCTCCCCTCCACGAATGTACTGAGATCCTGGTTCAAGTCCACTGCATTCGCCAGGACTTAACTGACCAGCCTCTGTTAAATGCAGATGCTGTCTGGTACACAGATGGCAGCAGCTTCATCAAGGATGGGTGCAGGTACGCAGGGGCTGCAGTTGTGACTGAGACCAAGACTGTTTGGGCAGAACCTCTTCCAGCAGGCACTTCTGCACAAAAAGCTGAATTAATAGCCCTCATGAAGGCTTTGACGCTGGGGAAAGAACTGAGACTGAATGTCTATACTGATAGCCAGTATGCCTTTGCCATGGTGCATGTCCATGGGGCAATCTACCAAGAGCGTGGACTGCTCATGGCAGAAGATAAGACGGTCAAGAACAAAGATGAGATATTAACTCTGTTAGCAATTCTCTGGCTCCCACAGGAAGTGGCAGTAATGCACTGCCCAGGTCACCAGCGACAAGATACCCCAGTGGCCAGAGGAAACAGACAAGCTGACCAAGTGGCCAAAAAAGGTAGCCCAGGTAGCAGAAGCTACACTGCCCATCCAAAGCCCAGATTCCAGGCCCTCCTTGCCTGCCTGACAAACCACTCTACACACCAGAAGATTTTCGATGGATAGAGCAGATCCTGATAGCTCATACCCCAGAGAAGTATAACGGATGGTAGTGCACTTGTGAGGGAAAAACCATCCTCCACTCTGAGCTAGGTCTATGGGTCTTAAGACAAATGCATCATTCAACCCATATGGGTACTCAGAAAATGAAAGACTTGTTACGCCACGCAGAGATAAAAATTCAAAACCAGAATGCCAAAATTGATGAAATAGTGGCTGTGTGTAAGGCGTGTCAACTGACCAATAGCACCCCACATCCCCAGAACCCAGGGTCCTGTCAATGAGGGACAAAACCAGGTGCGTATTAGAAAGTGGACTTCACTAAAGTCAAACCAGGTAAATACGGATACAAATATCTCTTAGTATTCATTGACACTTTCTCTGGGTGGGGAGAAGCTTTCCTTACCATGCATGAGACAGCTGAAGTAGTGGCAAAGAAACTGTTAGAAGACATCATGCCCCAGTTTGGACTTCCATGCAGTGTCGGGTCAGATAATGGACCTGCCTTTACTTCTCAGGTAGTGCAGAGTCTCTCAGAGGCTCTGGGGGTTAATTGGAAATTACATTGTGCATACAGGCCCCAGAGTTCAGGCCAGGTAAAAAAGATGAACCGAACTTGAAGGAGACATTGACCAAGTTAACCCTTGAGACTTGCGGTGACTGGGTGTCTCTCCTCCCCTATGCCCTGGGTCCGGAATTCCCCTTATATGATTGGGCTGACACCCTTTGAGATCATGTTTGGGCGCCCACCCTCCATCATCCCTAATTTGAAAGCTGATCTGTTAGAATTAGAAAATGACCCTGGCTTTCTTTCTCTACAATGTTACCAGCACGTGCAGAAAAAAAATTGGAATAGTCTCAAAGCTCTGTACAAGGCTGGCCCCACTCCTGAACCTCATGCATACCGTTCAGGTGACTGAGTGTCTGTAAAACACCACCACTGTGAGACCCTAAAGCCCCGGTGGAAAGGACCCTACATCGTGATCCTCACAACACCCACCGCCATCAAAGTAGACGGCATTACCTCCTGGATAAATCATACCCACGCTCGGCTTGCGGACCCGTTTGCCATCCAGGAAGATTACCTCCCACAATGGAAACTCCAGCAGGACAAAGACAATCCCCTAAAACTGAAACTCAAGCGCTCTTCGTCACCGGCTTGATTCTACTAACTGTATGTACTGTTTCCCCCAGTCCTCATGACCCAGTCAACGTTGCATGGAAGGTTACAAGTGCCATTACAGGGCACACTGTAAGCCAGACATCAGGTCTCCACCCTTCTAACTCTTGGTGGCCGACCCTCCAGTTTGACCTTTGCGCCCTTGCCAATAAAACCTGGAACTCACGACAGACAGGTTCATGGCTCCCTGGATGTAAAGAATCATGTCAGCGAGCTATTTTACTTCAAACCCAATTCTATGTCTGCCCAGAAACAGATAGATCCCAAGACAAAGAAAGGCAGTGTGGAGGGCCACAAGCCTTTTACTGTGCAGCTTGGGGTTGTGAGTCTACTGGTTGGTTCAGTTGGAATGCTTCTGTCAAAACTGAACTTATCCAAATCCAAAGAGGCAGTAACACAACAGGGTGTCAAAAACCCCTTATAATCCCCTAATACTCACTTTCACACAACAAGGTCAGCAAGCCCAGGGATGGGAAGTAGGAAAAACCTGGGGAATAAAGCTATACCAGAATAGATATGATAATGGGCTACTCTTCACCATCCAAAGATTAGAACGGCTCCCTGCCACCCCCACGGTAAAACCCATAGGACCCAACCTAGCTCTAGGCCCCAGCTCACAAGTAGAGCCTCCCAAACTGGCGCCCCCTCAGATGACCCCATTAATTCCTCCCAGACAGATGTTTTGACTAATCCCCTCATGACCCACCCCACACTTTCTAACCAAGTATGGTAATTGCTAGCCAGTACTTTTCAAGTAATGAACCTTACCAAGCCTGAATTAACAGTGGCTTATTGGCTTTGTTTTAGTATCCAGCCTCCCTATTATGAAGGTATTGCTATTGAAGAAAACCTCACCCCAGGGGAGGCAAGTGCATGCTGATGGCATCAGAAACCAGGCCTACTTTACCCTTCAGATGGTAATAGGGAAAGGTACATGTGTGGGACAAGTGTCTGCCTCTCACCAGCCTCTTTGTAATTCTACCTCTCAGTGGAATGGGACTGGGTACCTGATACCCCTGAATAATGCTTGGTGGGCGTGCTCCACCGGATTAGCTCCCTGTATACATTCAGGTGTTTTAAACCAAAGCCAAGATTATTGTGTTTTAGTACAGTTAATGCCCAGATTAATTTATTATAAAGGTGATGTGGTATTCCAAAGATTCCTTGACTCAGACCTGCCTCACCAGAAACAGGAAGTTGCCATAGCCCTCACTATAGCCACTCTTTCAGGCCTAGGAGTGGCAGGAGTGGGTATTGGAGTATCTACCCTGGTTCTCCAGGACAAGAACTATGATGCCCTGCGAGCAGCCATAGATTTAGACATAGAAAGACTGGAAGAATCTATAACGCTTCTTCAAGATTCTCTGACGTCTTTATCAGAAGTAGTGTTACAAAACTGCAGAGGTCTTGACTTACTGTTTCTCCAACAAGGCAGACTCTGTGCTGCCTTAGGAGAAGAATGTTGCTTCTATGCTGATCATTCAGGAATAGTAAAAGAATCAATGGCCCTCGTACAAGAAAGCCTGTGTAAACGCAAGCTAAAAAGAGAAAAAGAACAGAGTTGGTATGAATCTCTTTTTCATTGGTCTCCTTAGTTAACTACTTTAACAACAGCTTTAGCAGGCCCTTTAAATTTATTACTTCTACTCCTAACTGTAGGCCCTTGCATCATTAATAAAGTCATTGCATTTGTGTGGGAAAGAGTAGAAGCAGTACAGTTATTAGTACTGAGAAGTCAATACAATCAATACCAGCCACTTTCAAATAATGAGATAGAAATGACAACCATATAAACAGCCCCATGATTGGGCCTAGAAGTTCACAACTCAAGGGGGGAATGAGAGAACCAGACAAATGCCATTTTAGGCAGCTCCCACCATCGTGAGAAATAAGTTTCGGTTCCCACCAGGTATTTCCCCATAATTGCATGATTCCTACCACCCAATCAGAGCACACCTTGTGATCAGACCACTGGGCCACTAGTGCCCAATCCTGCGCCGCCCCATACTCAGATCTTCCCCAAACCCTACCTACAATCCCAACCCCAAAAAAACCCCCCACCCCAGAGCTTGTGGTTCTCGGCCAGGATCCGTTGAGCAGAGCCCCTGGGAGTCCAAGCTCGAGCTTGCTGCAATAAAGGCCCTTTTGCTTTTGCATTGGACTCAGCTCCTGGTGGTCTTTGGGAACAACACAATCTGGGCACAACACTAGAAGGAGGTCGTCAATGTACTGAAACAGCACATACCCTAGTTCCTCGACTGGGAACTTCTGGAGATCACGAGCCAGTGCTTCCCCCAAAATCGTGAGGGGAGTTTTTAAACCCTTGTGGCAACCTGGTCCACATGTACTGGATTGCAGCTCCTGTGTCTGGCCTCTCCCACTGGCGGGCAAACAGCCTCTGGCTCTCTGGAGCCAGTCTTGTACTGAAAAAGGCATCCTTTAAGTCAAGGCAAGTAAAGCATTTAACTTCTGCTGGTAATAGACTCAGCAGAGTATATGGATTAGGCACTGTGGAATGCAGTGTCACAGTTGTCTAATTAACAAGCCTGAAATTCTGCACCAGTCTATAGTCCTTTGTGCCAGGCTTCTGCACAAGGAGCAAGGGAGTGTTCCAGGGAGACTGGCAGTGTACGATTATGCCAAACTGCTCAAATCTCTGAAGGTGCACCTGCATTCCTTCCAGGGCTTCCCTGGGCACTCGGTACTGCCCTTGCCTCACTGGCCTTGCTCCTGGCTTTACCTCTACCATTACCGGTGGCTGTTTTACTGCAAGCCCTGGAGGGTTATCTTCTGCCCAGACCCGTGGCCACTGCTGGGCCAGTTTGGGCCTCAGTCCTTCCCCTGGCTGAGTCACAAACAGCCTCCACTCCTCCTCCCAAGGCATGGTTAAGGCTAACACCAGACCTGGTTTGAGCAGTTGTAGCTGCATAATTCCTTGATCAGAGAAAGAGATTGTGGCTCTTAATTTTCCTAGAAGGTCCCTACTCAGGAGAAGCAAGGGATAGTCAGGCATGTAGAAAAACTGATGAGTTACCTCGTGGCCTCCTAAGGAACCCTTCCGAGGGAGACAAAAGGCTTGTTTGGTAGTGGCTCCAGTTGCTCCTATGATGTTAATCCTGTGGTCTGAGAGAGGGGCTACTGGCTGGGTGACCACCAGTGTTTGGCCCCAGTATCAATTAGGAAGTCAATGTCCTTGCCCCGAGTCCTTACTTGGACCATGGGCTCCCTGGGGGAGGCTGAGTCTGGTCCTCTTCAGTCTAGCAGGGCCTCTCCCACTAAGTTATAGAGGGCTCCCTGCTCTTCCAGTTCTGTGGCCTCTCTCCCAGGATCTTCCATGCTTCCTTGCCTCTGGGGACACTCATTCTTCTGATGCCCTGTCTCTCGGCAAATTGCACACTGATCCCTTCACAAGGAGGGGGCCTTTTACCCTGGGTCCCCTACTTCTTCGCACTCCTTGACCTTGTCCTCTTTGAAAGGGAGGGGGTCCTCCCCTTGTGCCTTTCAGAGCTTGTAGAAAGGCTGTGAGATTGGCCCTTCGCTTCATGTGCCTGTCTTCCTCTCTACAGCTCACTGCTTCTCGATTCACAAAGACCTTCTGTGCTATTTTGAGGAGTTGTGAGGTGTTCATACCTGCAAACCCCTCCTGCTTCTGCAGTTTTTGCCGTATATTCTCAGCACTTTGGCTAACTAGGGCCGTATTAACCATCCTCTGATTCTCAGGGCTCTCAGGGTCAAGGGGAGTATACATCTGAAATGCTTCACATAACCTGTCATAGAACTGGTCTGGGCTCTCAATCTTTTCTTGGAGGACCTCATTTACTCGGGCCAGATTGGTAGTTTTCTGTGCCCCTTTCTCAGCCTCTGCAACAAAGCCTCTTGGCACCAGATCTGCCAATATCTTCAGCACCACTACTCTGGGTCGGATGGAAAGCACTTTCCCTTCCTGTCCCTGTGTTACTAGCACTGTCATGACCTGACCTCTTAACCAAGGTGGTGGGTTCACTACTAGCTGTAGCCAGGTATCTATGTAAGGAAACTGCTCAGAGTGACCCCCTCCCCTTTTCAGTAACTCTGTGCCATACCTCAGACACTAGGGATCTCTCTAAACTTCCCTCTGACGGCCATCCAATCCCAAAGGAGGGCCATTCCTGCTCACAGGCACCTTAACTTTCTTGGCAACATAGTCACCCCATCATCACCTACAAATCCCTTCTTAAAGTTCTTCAACATAGTAGTCAGTGGGGTGGACTTCCCTTGCTCATTCCCCATTTCTACCCAAGGTCTCCCTCCCAAGAGGCGCACTCACACCATGCTCCTCTTTCACAAATCTTCCACCTGCCAGCAATTTAATGCCCAAGGGGTTGATCAGGCTCCCTCTTCCACTAGAACTGTAGTGGGCCTAAGGATGTCCTGGTACCACCTATTACTGGTTCCTCTCTGGTGCTCATCCTCTGCAGTGACCCGGTGCAGGGACCTCGCTGGCTCAGTCTCAATGAGACGTTCCTCTTGGACAGTTTGTCCCAGGAGTGCTCTGAAGACTGTGTCACCAGACCAGCTGGAATTCCCCATGGGGGTGATCTGCGGGACGGGCAGAACCTAACCCAAAGAATCTGGCTGCACAGTTTTGCCACCAAACCTCACTTCCCAGTCAGGGAACCAAGAAATGTAGCAGGAAACCCATGCAGACAGGAGACTCCAGTCACCAGTTGATTAGAGGAAGCAGGTTTATTCTAGCCAGGGGGAACTCAGAAGACCCGTGACTCCAAAACCCAGCCCTTCGACTCAATCTCTTGCCTCTCTTTTATCCACTTTTCAGGGAGAGAGTGCACATGAGGGTCATAAAACAGAGAGAGACACGACATCATCCTCAAGGTCCCGGGCTTGGGCTCAAGGGGAAGGTCAGATTTGCCCACACCCTTGAGACAGGTCAGATCACCTGCCCTCAAAGGCAATGGAAGTCCAAGGAAGTTACTAGGTTACAACCTAGGCCCCACGCATGTCAAGGGAGAAACATACAGATAACAGAAATGCCTGTGGCTAGGACAGATTCTTTTAGTTCTGCTTTTACTTTCTTGCTGCACTCACAGATTTAGGCTGTGGCCCAGAATTCTTCCAACCAGCTCTTCGGCTTCTACCCTACTGTGTGGACTCAGGGGTGTAACTGATCCACATTTCACACTTCCAGTTAGTAGTGCTTACTGGGAAGATTTTATTCCTCTGTAGGGGAAACAAACCCCAGTCAGACACAATATCCACCCCCATCCTACATCCAGGTAAAAGAGGTGTACCACATTACTAATGCCTGTTCAGGCATACAGTTTTGGTTTAAGGCTGGTAGTGTTAAGGTAAAAGTTTAATGTTCCTAACTGTTTACTCCATGAGGACTTCAGAAACAGGTCTTGGATAGATCAGAGAAGACACAACCTGAAGAGGAGAGACAGATTGCTCAGATAAAACTAATTTTCACAAGACCAGTGCTCTAACCCCTGAGCTATAGGGCCATGCAAACCTTTCCAATTTTAATCCAATTTTCCATCTCAATCTTAGCTTGATCTGTTCAAGTTTCTATAACCAAATATCATAAACTATGTTGCTCTTTAATAAAAAAATTTCATTTCTCACGGTTCTGAAGGCTGGGAGTCCAAATTCACAGTGGTAAGCAGATTTGGTGTCTGCTGGAAACCTGTTTCCTGATTGGTCGTCCTCTGTGTCCTCACATGGTAGAAGGAATAAAGATACTCTCCAACGCCTCAAAACTTATCCCATTCAAAAGGGCTCCACCCTCAACATCTAATCACAAAGGGCCCTGCTAATAATACTACTTTTTAGGTTGAGGGTTTCAACATAGGAATTTGGGGAGTAGGCACAAACATGCAGACCACAGCACCCACTATGCCTATATTTATCTCCTCAATACCCCGTCCCTAATCCTTAGCCATAATTTCCAGCCCTAGTTCTAGCCCACAGCCTATCTTTAACCCCAGCTGTAACCCATCCCTAAACCCTAGTCCTTCCCCTAGCTTACAACCTAGCCCTGGCCACAGCTTTACTCCATTTCTAATCACTAGTGCTAATCCCAAATCCTAGCACTTGACCACGACCTACCATTACCCCAGCTGTAGCCGATTCCAAATCCCTGGCCCTAATCCTTAGCCATAGCCCACACCCTAGCCCCAGGGCATTCACCTGTCTGCTTGTCCTCATGGAAAAGACTTGTGTGCCACTGCACCAGCACATATCCCGTTTGGAGTGAAATGTCATTTCATCTTCTCTTTCAGATAAGTCTTCTGAGACCTAGTAGCTAATGTACTTCTCCGAAGTAAATGAAAGTTTCTTTACCAGAGGCTACATCTTCACTTTGTTCCTCATTGTGAATGCAATCAGTTGCCATTGTGCTTTCTGGAACAGAAAATAGTTTTTTAAAGGACAAATAGCTCTTTCCTGAAGGTGACAGTGAAGTGATTCTCTACAATGTCCAGATCGCTGAATGAAGCGCAGCTATCGTAGGCCTTTCAATGGCCTACTACTTCTCACTGTGAAGAGAAGCTTGCCACTGCACCAGCACATATGCTGTTTTGAGTGAAATGGTTTAGAGTGAATAGGTTTCTGAAATTTAGCTGCTAGTGAGTCCCAGGTTTAAACGAAAACTTGATTACCAGAGGCTGAATCTGCACTGTTCCTACTAGTGAATGGACTCAGTTGGTCAATGTGGAATCTAGAAGAGCCAACAGGACATACACCTCTCTCCCTGAAGGTTGTCTTTAAAGTGTCTTTTTATGGCTTGGCGCCTGTGGCTCAATCTGCTAAGGCGCCAGCCACGTACACCTAAGGTGGCGGGTTTGAATCCCCAGCCCGGGCCTGCCAAACAACAATGATGGCTGCAACCAAAAAATGGCCGGGCGATGTGGTGGGCGCCTGTGGTCCCAGCTACTTGGGAGGCGGAGGCAGGAGACTCGCTTGAGCCCAGGAGTTGGAGGTTGCTATGAGCTGTGATGCCATGG
>CAUYQV010081052.1:0-10597 GCA_963574575.1 Galagoides demidoff
TGTTTTAAAACTATAACTGAGAAAATGACATGAAGGCTGTGTTGATCAGTTTGATGGAAGTATTTCGGATTGCATGCGAAAACCCCACACTGTACCCCAGAAGTGCATTAATGTACATAGTTACCATTCAATAAAATAAAATAAAAAATAAAAAAATAAAAAAAGAGTAAATTCTGCTTTCCAATTAGTTTTTGAAAATTGTCACCTTTTCAGAGCTTATATACAACACACACATGCATGTGCACACAGGCACACATACAGTTATATCACAGTCACCATTATTTATTAAGAATGTCAGCTATTCTCTAAGTGAAGGATAATTTTGGTATCAACAAGAAATTCTTTGATACATTACACTCCATTGTAATTTTTTTTGCCTCCTGAGAAATCTTTTCATGACCTTAAGCCCATTCCTGATGCCAATAAGGCTGAAACAGGACCAGCTCCAATTAAGTTCCACAAGCCCCTCTGCTTATGTTTGTCATATCACTTATTGCACTGTTTTGTATACAACGTTTTTTCTTTTCTCTATGCCATAACTTATGGCAGGATAGTCATATGATTTGTCTTAATGTTTCATCACAGATAAGACATCAGTATTAGGGGAACGGACAAGATAATCAATAAGTGGATGGATAAATGATCTGAAGCATGTGACTATTTGCTGTGCTTAATCTAGGCAAAGTTATTTTCTGGTGACTGTAGGTAAATTCAGGGATTTGGGACAATTATTTAAAGTTCCATCCCTTCTCATCTCTTATTTCCAGAGGCATGGATTCCAGTTGCCCGTCACTATTTAAAATAAAAAGTGCGCTTTTGAGAAAGATAGTCTTTGACAACTGCTTGTATAAATTAAAAATCCTTAATGTGATTGGCTGGCAGTAATTAAATCTACACCTCCCCCCCGCACATACACATCATACCCCTCCACCTCCTTTCCTGCTTTACCCCACCTGTTCTGTTATCTTCTAGTCCCCACTTTTTACTCTGAATCCTACATCTATATTATTGGTCCTTTATTATATACTCAGCTTCTTTTTCCACCAGTACTATAAAATGGATCCTTCAGTCCTTTATTTATAGCAGTGAGGTTGGCCATATTTAGAGTTATAGATTATCAGCATTAAGTTAATTAACAATACAGAACTGCATATGTTTTTCTGGTTTGCTCTTGGAGAGGTTCTTGGTGAAGAGTATGGGAGAGAAGTGAGCAAATAATATAGAAAAGAGATAACTACTTGGAGAAAGAGGATAAAATTAATACTTTTATAGTATGAAAATTATAAAAAAGGAAATGTCAAGAATATGGGGGATATTAGTTAATAATGCCATGGATAGAGAAGGAAAATGAAGATGTGTTGAAACAAGCAGTGGCTAAGATATCCAGTTCTGTGTTAAAATTCATTCCAGTCTGCCACTGACTGAAGTTGTTCAATACTGACCAAGTTGCTTAGTTGCTCTATGCTTCAATTTCATCTGTAAAGTAATAAAATAAAACACTTGTCTCAGAGAATGCTTTATACTATGTTTGGCACATAGCAAAGGGTCTATAAATGTCATCTTCTACCACTACTACTGTTGTTAGAGATCTATGTATATGAAGAAAACTGTACACTGATAACCTTGGAAGCAAAAATTAAGTTATTTTAAAGAACATTATATTAGTTGATAGGTCATAAAGTATGAATCATAATTTTTAAAACACTAATAGGCATTTTGATTGTTCCAATAACTTTGTGAAAGTAGTTTCTATATCATTTAAGTCATGATGATTATTTCATTCACTCATTCATCTGTTCACTTATTTCACAAAAAATATTGATCTCCTAGTACACTCCAAGCATTCCTTTAGATCAGTGTTTTTCAACTTTTTTTAAATCTTACAGAACACTCGAACATCTATGGGTCCAAGATGACAGAAGTTTACATTTCTGTGCACCAAGTTTCTGTCATACATGGACAAATTTCTTGACTTGTCTTTAAATCTCATATTTCTCAACCATAATAATGGATATAGATATCAATTTACAATTTATCCATGTATGACAGTAACTTGGTACACAGAAATATAAACTTCCATCATCTTGGACCCATGTGCTGTATAATACAAATCAGTAAAATTCAAATCGAAAACATTACTGAGAAATAATATATTGTAATATATTTATACATGGGGCTATTACATAGCAGTGACAAAAATGAAACACAGCTATATCCTATATCAGTGATTAAGTAATATTAATATCAAGACCTGAAATCAAGTCTGCCTCAAATTACTTAAAGCTTATTACCCTTTTACAAACTTATCATCTTAATGATATTCTTCCTAGGATGGGAATAGATGTATCAAAATCATAAGTATATATGCATATAAACATATTTTAAGATAAGAATCATTCACCCAAGATTTTAGAAGTTGGTTACTTAAAGTAGGAAGTGACAGGAGATTGTGTTGAAGTAGAAATGAATTATCAACATAAGTAGAAATGAATGTTTCTTTGTTAGACAGTAAGTTAACATGAGCTTATATTTAAAACCAAGGGAGCAAACATTCAATGCTGAACCAATGAAAAGAGATAAACCAAAGCTTATGATTAGGTTCTGGGCTCCTGAGGCTGGGGAAATACGGGCAGTTATGAACTTTCTAGCACCTATGGTCTTGCTGAAAGTTTCTCTTATTCCAGAGCCCTCTGTAAACTTTTTCTCTGGCTTTAGATCTCTTTGATCATCCCTAAGAGCTTCCATCAGAAGCTCACTGTAGAGTTTACTGCAGTGGGCATAGAAATAGGCATGATATTTGAAAACGGGACATACCTGAGGTTAGGGAGAAACAATCTCAAGAAGCTTCCTGGCTCAAGTAATAGGTCTGATTGGTTACAGTTCACATGCATTGTGACCTCCTTTCTCCATAGGGTTTGGCAAATTGTTTTGAAGGTAAACCTGATTCTCTTAATTCTAAAATAGATATCACCTAATTCTGGATTCTCCATAATGTACTAGCTTGAATGTCCTGGTACTGAATGTGATTGAATTAACTGATATGGAAGTTATTTTGAGCTACAAGAATGTGCTCAATCTTAAGGGGAAAAACAAAAACTACTAGAAAATAAAAGGTCCCATCTCTCAATAGATACGGGAACTTTACTGTTTATATTTCTAATAGGAAAAGCTTCACATAGAAATGTATAGAGATCAAGACAGAACTACATATACTCAACACTCAATGTTAACAAAACTTAAATTTTGTTTTTTTGGTTTCAATTCTGATTTTGGAAAAAAACACCTTTGAAACACTCAGACTGCTCCTATATGCTATCTATCTTTCCTCCTTCTGCAAAGGTACCAAGTGTTAATATTCTAATGCATATTTTTAGAATTCCACTATACATGTCTATTTTATAAAAATATTTTTGCATGTTTTAAAACTATCTGTTATATTCCCTATCATTTTGTAACTGGTCTTTTTCAGTCAACATTGTGTTTTAGAGTCTTAAGCTTATCAGTGCATGTGGCTGTTTTCAAATGCTATATGGTATGAGTAAATCACCTGGTTAAAACTGTATACAGTTGTAGCATAATATTTAACTGAGTAACCTATCCTTTATTCACTGAGAATTCTGGACTGTCTTTCCTGTATCCACAGGTCCATTTAGTGACATAGGCCATAAAGTGAGTCTTCGTAAGCTTCAAATAGCTGACCTGAGAGATTAAGTTTTCTGGCCAGAATGTGATTAAATTTAAAATATTGAAAAGATAGTTGAAAACATCTTTGGAAATTAATATGCTTCAAAATATTACTTAAGGTCTTCAAGAAAACTTGGGAGAAGGAGAAAGTGTAATTCCTGCCAGAGCACGGAGAACAGCAAGAAAAGGCTGCATTTATGGAATTTGTTGGGATAAAGATGTATGAGTTTTCCTTAGATGAACTTTCCTTGTACCCAATGAAGATGCATGAGGCGTGTCACCTTGAAAAGTATTTTACCTAAGAGGGTTTCTTGCTAGAGTGAGGCAATCCTAAAAGATTAAGTCTAGAGGAGGATAGTCAGATGTCCAACTTAAGGGAGGCCACTAAGATCAGCCAGGGTTTGATGTATCCTTAACTTACTGAATTCACAAGTAACAGTTACCTGTTGGTGGTTTCAAATGGGCCATTATGATTCTCCAAAAGAGAAAGTCAGAATGTGTAATTTCTACCAACGCTACCACTCAATGATATTTTACTTTTCCTTTTCTCTCCTTTGACACTGTTACAGACAGAAAAAAATGCACAGGAAAGGATGGATAAGATGATATGACAGTCACATCTCTTTCTCTAATGCAGTCTTCTAAGTGAGACTATAACCCCTCCTTTCCTACTGCAGAGTTCTGAATGAGAATATGACTGCTGAAATGTAAAGCATGGCTTAAATTGCTTGAGAATTAAATTTTGATTTTCAGGTAGACTAGATTTTTAGTAACTAAAAGTGAGATTTTCCAAAAGCCAGTTGTACAAGAAAAAGTTACTTCTTTTGCTGCTATAAAGCTTACCTTCTTCCAAAAATATTGTCTTAACAGATTTTCTCCTTTATTCCTCAGTACCCTATGAGGAAGTACCCCTCTTGGCAGATGAGAAAACAATTTAAGATCACATAGCTAGGGCAGCACCTGTGGCTCAGAGAGTAGGGCGCCAGCCCCACATACCAAGTGTAGCAAGTTTGAACCAGGCCCCAGCGAAACTGAAACAAAAATAGACAGGCATTGTGGCAGGCACCTGTAGTCCCAGCTACTCAGGAAACTGAGACAAGAAAGTCGCCTAACCCTAGGAGTTGGAGGTTGCTGTGAGCTATGATGACACAGCATTGTACCGAAGGCGATAAAGTGAGACTCTGTCTCTAAAAAAAAAAAAAAAAAAAAATTCACATAGCTAATAAGTGGCAGATATAGAGATGAATTCCAGATAAGTCTCATTCCAAACTCTTGGATTAACTTTACCCTATTGCCCTTTCACAGAAAATATCTTTCATACAAGGAGGGTGGATGGGGGGAGGGAGGGTGATTGGTGGGGTCACCTCTACGGTTTATCTTACAAGGGTACAAGTGAATCTTTCTAAAAGCCGAGTATAAATGTCTTAACTCAATAACTAAGAAAATGACATGAAGGTTATGTTAAGCAGCTTGATGAGAGTAGTTCAAAATGTATATGAGAACAGCACACTGTACCCCATGATTGCGTTAATGTACATAGTTATGCTATAAGAAAAAAAAAGAAAGAAAATGTCTTTCATTTATTTAACAAGTATTTAATTATCATCCACTAATTGCCACGCTCTGTGCTAGGTATTGGAGATCAGTGATGAATGTTTGTATTTGTGTACACATGTAGGCATGTGTGAATATGAATATGTATCCACACTTGTGTGTACACACATGTATATGAGTGGGTAACAGTCTACATTGGAGACACACAAGTCAATGTTTACATAAGAAACTGGAAAGTGGAAGTGCTCTAGTAAAATACTATGCAGACATTTTGTGTAGTTTCCGGCAGAAATGAAACCTGACTGAATTCAACATGAGTAGGTTTTTAATCTATTAGATTGTGGGGTTCAAAGTTTGAGCTCCAGAGGATGGGAGGACATTCTGTGGAAATGATGGTATATGCATTTTTCTTCATTTTTTTGGATAGTTTAAAGGGATATAGAATTTGAGTTTGGCTGTTATTTTCTTTCAGGAACTTTGAAGATATTATTTCCTTATTTTCTAGAGTCACTTGTTGCTGGTATAGCTTCTGCCAGCCTAGTTATCCTTTCTCTGTAGGTTATTGTTCTTTTCTCTGATGCTTTTAATATATTCTCCTCATATGCTGTTCAGCCGTTTCTCTAACGTGGTATCGATGTGTGAAATTTAGCTCAATTTGTGTTGTTTGGGAGTTACTATTATTCTTCAATCTAAGGATTCACTTCTTTCCAGTAAGCCTGGGAAATTCTCAGTTTGTGTCTCTTTGCTATAGCTTTTCTATTTTCTCAATATTCTCTTTGGACTTATTTTTTGTTGTGTATGTATACTGTGTATAAAACGATGCTTTGATATACATGTGCACTGTTACAGTTAAGCAAATTAACATATCTCATGTAGTTACCTTTTTTGAGGTAAGATTACTTTAAATATGCTCTCTTAGCAAATTCCCAGGATACAAGTACACAATACCATACTAACAATCGTCCTCATGCGTTATACCTCTAGACTTATTGATCCTACATAATTGCAACTTCATACTCTTTGACCTACATGTACTATTTTTTCCTCCCTTTCCTCCCATCCTTGATAATTACCATTCCACACACTGTTTCTATGTATTTAGCTTTTTATTTTTAAGATTCCACATGTGAGATTATGCAGTTTTTTTCCTGAGTTTGGTTTATTTGCTTAGCATAATGACTTCCAGGTTCTATGTTGTCAAAAAAGGTGGATCTCCTTTAAGGCTCAATAATATTCACAAATTCTTTATGCATTCATCCACTGAAAGACATTGTTTCCATGCCTTGGCTATTGTGAATAATATTTCAATGAACATAAGAATGCAGATATCTCCAGGAGGTAATGATTTTGGGGAGGGTGGTATGTACTCAGAAGAGGGTCATGTGGTAGTTATTTTTTGAGAACCCCTCCATGCTGTTTTTCATGGTAGATGCACCAAATTACAATCTTGCCAATGGTGTGCAAGGGTCACCTTTTTTTCCCCCCACACTCTTGCCAACATTTCTTTTTAAAACCACCATCCTAATAAGTGTGAGGTGATAGCTCTGATTTTAATCTGCCTGCCCCTGATGATTAGCAATGTTGAGTACATTTTTATGTCCCAGATGACCATTTAATTTTCTATCTTCTTTGGAGAAATGTCTATTCAAGTCCTTTACTCTTTATTATTTGGGATTTTTCTCTCTATTTGAGTGTGAGTTTTTAATGTATTTTGGATATTGACTCGAGGTTTGCAAGTATTTTTCTCCCAACTCATAGGCTGTCTTTCCATTGTGCTGATTGTTTCGCTGAGTAGAAGCTTTAGTGTAGTGTCACTTTTTTTTGCTGGAGCTTTTGGTTTGATATACAAAATGTCACCACTAAGACCAATGTCAAACTTCTCCTTCTATTTTCTTCTAGCAGTTTTAGGGTTTCAGCTCTTACATCCATTTTGAATTGTGTATGGTCTAAGATAAGGGTCCCATTTCATTCTTTTATATGTGGAATCAAGGTTCGGGGGGACTTATTTGATGTACAGTGCATATTATTTTGTTCTCTGAAACTCTTCAGTCCTCTTTTATCTTATCCATATCTTGGTTAATTTGTACTGTATTTTAGATATCTTCCCCAGAACTAGCTTCTCCTTTCAGTCAGGGGTAGAGAATCTAAGGCCTTACAAATCCTAATTGTGGTCCTTTGAATCCAAATTTTGTAGAACAAATCATTTTAATAAAGAGATTTGATTTTGAAGGTTGGATACAAAGGACCTCTCACTTGGGCATCTGGAGGGCTACATGTGGCCTTGAGGCTGCAGGTTCCCTATCCCTGGATCAAGTTTTTAATTTGAATGTGAATATTTTTATTTCTAAAGTAATTTTTGGTCTTCCAAATATATTTTATCTTTCTAATACCTTCTTCCTTATAATCTTCATTCTCTTTTTAAACATAATTTATAATCCCTAACAATTGATTAATTTTATGATGTTTGGAGGGAGTTAATCCTATTGTTTGATTGTCTTACATAGATGTTATGTGTTTTATAATTTTGAATTGTGAGCTCATCTTTGGTAAGTTTTTATTTGTGAGATTCCTGTATAGTCTCTAGAGCAGTGATTTTCAACCAGTGTGCCATGAAAGGATTTTAGGTGTGCCTGAAAATGTTTAAAGATCATTATTTTCAAACGTTTAAAACAAAGTATATATATATTTTTGACCAACATAACTTAAGTGTGTCATAGAACTTTATGTAACTATGGGTTTAAGTGTGCTGTGCTATTAAAAAAGATCAAAAAATACTGTAAGTTCCTGAGAAATTTTATGGTCACTTCTATAAGTTATCATAATGCTTTTACCCATACGAGAATGATTTTAATGTTATTCAATTTAAGTGTTCTAGTATTGTATGTTATTGTATTTTATAAGTTAGCATAATCCACTCTATAGTACAGATCTATAATTGCATTCTCATGGGAATTGTTTCCTTAATATAGGGCAGGCTGAGATCTGATTTTCACTTCTCTTTTCCATAGCCTGTGTATTTTTTCCTGTTCATTTATACCCTTCCACTGAAAATGTAACTATGCAGATATTATGCCCCCTGCCACATACCTGTCACCCTGTCACTTTCTACCTCCCACCACCATCTCCAGCGGTGTCATGGACAGTTTAGATTTTTTTTTTTTTTGGCGACAGAGCCTCAAGCCGTCACCCTGGGTAGGGTGCCCGTGGCATCATAGCTCAGAGCAACCTCCAATTCCTGGGCTTAAGCGATTCTCTTCCCTCAGCCTCCCAAGCAGCTGACTACAAGCGCCTGTCACAGCATCCAGCTATGTTTTGGTTGTAGTTGCTATTTGGCAGGCCCAGGCTGGATTTGAACCCACCAGCTCTGGTGTATGTGGCTGGCACCTTAGCCACTTGAGCTACAGGTGCTGGGCCAGACATTAATTTTTCATATCCATCTTTGATTACAGGTCCTTCTAGGAAGTTCTTGAAAGTTCAGTTATCAATTTTAAAAGATGATTATGATTATTCTATTTTCTTTAAATTTCTATCTGTAGTGAGTGTCTGGGGATATTTGTACTTCATATTTCAGGAAGCTTAAGTTCTTAAAATAACATTTGAAGATATTCAAAATTTGTGTTTTTTTTTTTTTGCAGTTTTGGCTGGGGGCGGGCTCGAACCCACCACTGGTATATGGGGCCAGCACCCTACTCCTTGAGCCTCAGGTGTCACCTGATAGTCAAGGTTTTGAGGGCTTTCATGTCATTGCCACTGGTCAGTGTCCAGGACTGATTGGTCTCCACCCTGGCTTATCTAGGTTCTGGGCGTGGACTGCTCAGGAACAATTGCCCTTAGGTGCGTGAGGGCTATTTACCTTAGCAGAAAGGAGAGAAAGAGTGTCTTTGAGGATGAAATAGTCTTAAGCATAGATTTTTAGTCTTTAGCAGAGCTGAGTAAGCTTTAGCAGAGAGACCCTGTGCCGGCATTCTGCAGGCAGGAGAGGAGACAGAGTCAGAGTAAGCGGCTCTGTGATAGAATGCGCCCGCTCCCAGCTGCCTTCTCCTCCAGCCATATAAGGCTGTTCTCGTGCCTCTCAACACCACAGGTGTAGAGATTGCCAATTCACTGATGCTTTCTTCTCTTGAGCTCTCTCATGCTTGTTAGGAGAGCTAAATCCCTCCCCACGCCCTTTTCACCAAGGTGTGCCCTTATTGAGCTACAGGTGTTTCTTATAACTCACTACTAGCCATATGGGCTGCTACATTTCCCCCCCTTTTTTATACACAATAATTTTTAATATGGTAAGGGCAGTTTTTCCTGTTGTCTAGCCCTTTTCTTTTTGCTAGGCAAAAGAATATGGTGATTGTCAAAGTTCAGAATTCCAGATAAGGGCTCTTTAAATGAGGAAGCCCAATAAAGATATAAGATATTAGCCACCCTTAGGGAAAAAAGCAGTGATTGTAATGTTCATTTCTTTAAAGCTCTTTTTAAACTGAGAAAACCAAAATCTTAGCTGAGAGAATTCACCATTTCTTTGACTAAGATTTTCTTTGCTATTTAAGTTGTAATTCATGGATGAACAAAAGATTGCACTTTCCTTGTAATCTTTGCAAGCAAGGATTTCCCGCTCGCTATTCCAAAGGTCTGCCACAGCTCTTCTCAGAGGTGTTACTCGCCGACTAACAGTCCCGCACTTGGATTTCTCAGTAGCGGCGTTTCCCTGCTTTCCTAGACTGCTATTTCCAGCGGAATTTTTCCTTCCTTAATTGATTCCAGACCTTATCAGAGTTCCCTAACATAAAAACGACCTTCAAAATGCTCTCCCTTTGTGACCTCCTCACATTCATCCTAAGATTCCAAGATTCACTTGCCTCAAGCATTTCTTTCCCTTGGGGCACATCCCAACCCCCTTTGTTAGGACACCCTTGACAGTACAGGTGGGTAAGAGGGAGGCTACCTATGTCTGGAACTCAAGGTAACCATATTTAACCAAAGGCGGGGGGTTACCCTTGTCCTGAGACTTAGGGCAACCAAAAACTTGACGGAAAAGATGAACAAAAGATAAACCTCTTATTTTTTTCCTCCATTGTCATCTCTTGGTCTGGTTTAATTTCCTCAAACTCTGAGGCCTCACAGGTCTGCCACACTTATGGGCGTTCCCATGGCATAGAATTGAATTATACTGTTTTTCTTTTCTTTTTTTTTTTAATTGATATCTGTATACATTAATGCAAACATGGGGTACATTGTGCTGTTTTCATATACAATTTGAAACACTTTCATCAAGCTGGTTAACATAAATTTCATGTCATTTGCTTAGTCATTGTATCAAAACATTTATATTCTAATTCTAGAAAAGTTCACTTGTACCCTTGTTAGA
>CAUYQV010081053.1:0-14242 GCA_963574575.1 Galagoides demidoff
TGTGGTCCCAGCTACTTGGGAGGCAGAGGCAGGAGACTCGCTTGAGCCCAGGAGTTGGAGGTTGCTATGAGCTGTGATGCCATGGCACTCTACCCAAGGGGATAGCTTGAGGCTCCGTCTCAAAAAAAAAAAAAAAAAAGACTGGGTTGAGGGGTGTTCTGTTGTTTGCAAGTACAGAAGAAGGTGAGGACAGCAAAGAAAACGCAAAAGGAGTAGTCATGGGGTTATCCTGGAAGAGAAAGTCTTGTGTTTCAGAAGGAAAGAATGACCAGTTGTGACAAATGCTGCTGGTGGGTCCACTTACATAAAAATCAAGAAGTGGAGGTGGCACCTGTGGCTCAAAGGAATAGGGCACCAGCCCCATAAACCCACCCAGGTGGTGGGTTCAAACCTGGCCCCAGCCAAAAACTATAAATAAATAAACAAATAAATAAAACCCTCCACCCATTTAAAAAAAAAAAAAACAAGAAGGGACCATTGGTTTTGGCAATGCAATTGACATGGATAGCTTTTTCAAAAGCTGATTTTATAGAATGAGAAAAAAAGTCCTCCACTGAAATGGATTCCAGAAAGAATGAGAAGATAAGGACTCCTGGTACAAAAACTCTTTAAGAACCTTTGTTACAAACAACAGCAGAGAAACAAGGTGCCATTCTAAAATTTTTCTTTTCAGTAGGAAATACTTTAACATGTTTACATGTTCATGGAGGAGAGTCACTAGAAAAGATCACTGGAAGGAATGAAGCAGGAGAGAAAAGAAGCCGTGTCCTGTCTTGGTATGGGAGGTAGGGGATCCCATCCTGCACACGCGAGAAAGGGTTGGCCTTCGCATGAGTAAAAATAGTTCACACAAAGGATAGAATGAGATTTTTTTTTCTTTGAATTGTATCTGATTGTTGGACTGTTGGGATATTTTCTTTTGATTTCTTCAGTTTTTCAGTAAAATAATAGACTGAATCATTGGCTGAGCGTGGAAGGATGGAGACATTAGAGCTTGGGGGGAAATGAGAAAAAGGGACATAGAAAAGGCAGTGGAAAGAGTGAATTAAACAAGAGAAATGAAGTAAGGGGTTTTGTCTGAATGGTTTTGAGAAGTTAATGATCATAAATCTACACTGGGACCAGTCAACACTGTGGTGAGTTTTTCTCCAGCTATATCCTCCCCTTAAGTGTAGGAGCAGAACAGGTGGAGGGTTATATTCTCCTAAGACTGGAAACTTGAACAGGAGAATACAATGGAGGCAAAGAAGGGCAGGGGGGATTTGCAAGGATATGTAAGGGAGTGATTATAATGATAGACCACGGAATCTAAGTCAGGTAGGAAAGAAGCAAGGAATGAGGGAGGCAAAGAGGAGTCAATGAATTGAAAGTCCTCTAGGGTTGAGGTTTTAGAGGTCAGATACCTTGTGGAAACAAACAGAAGAATGAAAGTGGCAGTAGGGTGTGTAAGGATTAGAATTAAGATTATAGAGAGGGTATTGTTGTTGGTAATGGCCAAGACTTGTATATGACCATAGTGCATATACCTAGGCAGGTTGAAGGGTAAGATTATGGGAAAGAGGTAAAAACCTAGGAAACCAGAATATTAGAAAGCTGACATGCATGGATATTGCACTCACCAAGAATTAGGGAACCAGCCATGTGCTAGAGTCTTCAAGGAATTAGTGATGTAGAAATCTGTAGGTGACAGCAACCAGGAAGGGTAAGAGACAGCCACACTCCTTGGAATTCCTTAACATTGAACTGTCTTAGGCATGTGAATGCACTGGACCCTGGAGATGATTCTTGATAAAATATCAATGTACTTTACCTATTTGTATCAAGTGCTAACAAGGTACCAGGCACCAAATTTGGGAAAAGGAAATCAGTCTAATAAAGACAGCTCACGTGAGAACAAATGGCAAGTTGGTGAAAATGCAACTTAACAATTTGTGGAGTATTAACAACAAGAAATTATGTTAGTGATGGTTTG
Source organism: Galagoides demidoff (assembly GCA_963574575.1). NCBI lineage: Eukaryota > Metazoa > Chordata > Mammalia > Primates > Galagidae > Galagoides > Galagoides demidoff. Next base: position 1,973 of record CAUYQV010081053.1, read on the forward strand.
TTATAAAGAAAGGCTTCTGGATCTTATACAAGTCATCCCTGGATTCAGTTCAAAATTGAATCCAACTTATATTGATTTTCTCAAAAAAATATAGTGAGTACTACAGAAGAGCATACAACATGTGGTGGAAGATACAACAATATATTTGATTCTAACCCCGTCTTTATATTGAATTATACTTTGTCAGGTCATGTCACAGGTAAGAGTCCCTGAGATTAATTTTTTCCAGACATTTTATTTAGACAGCACGTGAGTTCTGCTCAGCTAGAGGCAAAGTTGTTCTTTCATGTTCCATCAAATTGGCTGAGTCATATAAGCATTTGTTTAAAGAAGTCAGAGCTTCAGCTAAGAGAAATATTAAAACAACAAAACTGGATACTGAATACAGAGGACACTAACTATTATCTCTCTGCACATATTCACAAGGTCTTCTCTGAGAACTTAAAACAGTCTTCATGGTAGTAGCATACTGGGCTTTTGTTTTTGTTTGGGGGGAAATTCTTTTTGATCAAGTGGTGGTATTGGTCAGAGTGACTCCTAATGCCACCTGATGGCTGGAGTTTACCTCTCAATGACAATCAGATCCTGCTTCTGGATAACCAATACCAAGAAGAGAACTTGCTGCCTTCCTGGAATGATTCCTCACCTATTTGGTTGGAAGTTTATGATAATGTTGTGGTTTGCTTGAAATAACTTAATATCTACTGATGTAACTCACACACACTAACAAGATACTCAATGACTTCATAACTGGAGGAACCTGAAATTGTTTTGGTCATAGGATTGTTGGAGTCAATTGTTCTCTTGAAGAAAAATGCCTTTCTACCTGTGGCCAGGCCAGTGTCACGTGTTTACCTCGGAGGCCAGGCCACACAGACGGAAGAAAGGACATGATCTATGACTGACAGCCTCACGAGAACCACATAAATGGAGAAAGAATGGGTCTACAAAGGTAGAAGTTCCGATAAAATAGTTTCCAATCCTGGCTAGCACTGTGGCTCAAAGGAGTAGGGTGCTGGCCCCATATGCTGGAGGTGGTAGGTTCAAACCCAGCCCTGGCCAAAAACTACAAAAAAAAAAAAAATAGTTTCCAATCCTTGGGTACATTCCAACCATAGCTGCCTGACGTCAATGTTACTAGTGTCAATGTTACTAGCAATTATTAAATACCTCTGCCAAGGTCCTCTTTCTTCCATGGCCATGTTTGGAAGGAGCAAATGGTAAGATTTCCTGTGTAGGACCCTAACTGTTTAGTCCATCCATTTTCTGTGGATTATAGTGAACAGGGTGTTAAATTAATGGTCAAACAAAAATAGACCTGTTTTATAGGCTTGGGGGGTCTCTGACAATTTTATTTCCTAAAATAACTACTCCTTTGCTTGTAGGTTTATTTCTGAAATCCCACAGGATAATAATCAGTGTTTTATATCTTGGATCAAGAGCACTGAATTTAACCCCACTGGTATTTCTCCCAATAACTCCTTTTGGTGCTCTGCTGGTCTCTTGAGACCCCTGGTGTGAGGCTCCCTGGCTTTCCCTGAGCCCTCAGCCAATGCAGATAAGTAAACTCATCTGTCAGTCCTGCGGTATCCCCGTGGAGAACGCTCATGCTATCCACCACCTGGAGAGAGAATCACCCCTGTCAGTCTGGAAACAGACATTAAGGGATTCCTGGAAGATAAAATCTATGACTGAAGCTACCAGTCGTATTTCTCACCCCTCAATTTGCCTGCTCTAACTTTTCCTTTGGAACAAATGATTCGTTTTCTCTCTAAATTCACAAAACACTGGTTTTCTGACCCTCAGCCATCTTTGATTCTTGTGTTGTACTTTATTAACAAAGCTAAATGCTATTCTCTTTTCTGCTTGCTGATAACTGGCTCAAGAAACCCAGCTTGTTCCTTTCTTGCAGGATGTTACTGGAGGCTGCTGACACTGAATTTGCTAACATTCTCATGTATTTCTCAGAGGCCTCCCAAACTTCCACCTAAGGCAGGCAAAGGACTTGAATTCCAGGATACACCAGAGACATAACAAGTGCTTCCCACGTCCAGTTTAGAGATACAGAGATCGCTGCTGCTTGCAATGACACCTGGACTCTGATAATTTCTCATCTCAGGGCTTTGTTACCCACAATGTTCCTTTTCAAGATACCAGTATATATCAGGACTTTGGGGGTTATAGAGGCAAAACCCAGTTTATATCAGATTAAGTTTAAAATGGGAACTGAGTCGATCATTTTAAATTTGGCTGTATCCAGGACTCACTCAATGTAGTAAAATTTCTTCCTTCTTTCCTTCGTAAGTTGACTCCATTTCCTGCTCCTGTGGACATCATTCCTCCATGCTGTTAGGAAAGTTGGAAGCAACATTCCAGGCTCCTCAACCCAGTCTTACAATCTAAACAAACAGAAAACTTCTAACTTCAATATAATTTCAATATAAAAGTTGATAGTTTTTTAAAAAGTTAATGGACACATGATGGGGTACAATTTCCTGTTTTCATGCAAATACTGCATGATTTTACTCATGTGGAATCTAAAAATAATTTTTTTAAAATGATGTCACAGAAGTAGAGAGTAGAACTGGGTTACCAGAGACTGAGAAGGGGAGGGGTGAAGAGGGAGGGGTGAGAAGTTGGTCCGTGGGCACGAAGGTATAATGAGATAAGAGAAATAAATTCTGGTGTTCCATTGCGGAGGAGGGCCACGATGGCAGCAGTAAAATACTGATATAGCTCTGAACTCTACAAAATAATCCTATATACCAATAGGGATAAGATGTATATGTATGCATATATCAGGACAGCCATGGGAATGATTAACACCAAATTGGGGAGAGTGTTTACACTTTCAGAATCACAAGAGCGTGAACTATGGCAGGGATATACAATCTCTAGCAGTATTTCTTAAATATTTGGTGGTTATATCCATCCTTGTTAAACATTTTGGTTTGGACCAGATATTTTATAAGTTTAAGAAAGTTCTGGATTTCAGAGACAACCTCTGATTGGCTCCAGTGGATGCTTCCAGCATCCAGGCCTCTTATTTCTCCCAGTAAAATAAGAATGTCCAGGTCATTTGCTGATCTCCCTGGGAAAGAGATCCTGCAGTTCCCAGACCTGTTACATCCAGGAAGAGAGAAAATACGACTTTCCAGAGAAAAGGAGGTTGGCCGGACAGAAACTACTGATGAACATTGTTGGTGCCGGTTAATTTCTTCTGAGGGAAGCTCATTCCTTTCTCTAATTCGTTCTTAATCTGTCCAGGTATAGATTCACATCACCTTATGTACTGTGCCCTAAAATTGTAAATTTAACTATGGCCAACATGCCTGGTAAACAATGGTGGAGGAAAAAAGGGATTTATTTGATTGAATCAATCTGAATCTTTTCCTTCTCTAGTGCTGTTTGCAGCCACTCTCCGAGGAGCATGAGGAAGGCGTCTCTCCCAGTGGGTGTGTGTCCCTGCACACACACAGAGGTATGCAGACACCACTCACTTCCTCCTGGAGGTTGAACTTGGACTTGACCCAAGTAGGCAACATTCCCCCCAGTATGCTATCATGGGTCACTGTCCCTTAGAGTTTCAAACTATCTTAAAACTCATGGGCTCTCTTTCAATTTGGCTTGTTAAAAAAAATTTTCCGTAAGACACTCTTTATAGAGAGACTCCCAACCCCCTAGTGTACATTCCATGAAACCTCCCTGCCTGTGATAATGAGCTGTATTTTCACTGCTGAATGAATTCAGCCACAAACCACGAATGAGTAACAATAACCACAGATGGGTGACAGCCGGATGAGGAAGAAACCTTTCTCACCCTGACCTCACACTGCCCCTTCCCCTTGACAATGTAGTGATGAAATGAATTGTACAATGTCGTCAGAGAATATGATTGTTTGGAACAAATGTTTGAGGACTGTTGGAAAGACCCTGGGGTTAGAGGGAGAAAGGACGGTCAGATTTACTATGTACATGCCCAGTATTAGGATTCCGTAGTTTTTTAATCAGCATCAAGATTATCCATAGTTCCTTTTTTTTTTTTTTTTTGAGACAGAGTCTTACTCTGTCACCCTGGATCAAGAGAGTGCCATGGTGTCATAGCTCATAGCAACCTCAAGCTTTTGGGCTCAAGTAATCCTCTTGCCTCAGCCTCCCCAGTGGCTGGGTCTATAGGCACCTGCCACAATGCCTGGATGTTTTTTCTATCTTTAGTAAAGAGATGGGGTCATGCTCTTGCTTTGGCTGCTTTTGAACTCCTGAGTTCAAGGAATCCATGTGCCTCAGCCTCCCAGAGTGCTAGGATTATAGGCATGAGCCACTGTACCTGGCCCATAGTTCCTAGTAAATCTATCTAGTGCAATTCATTTAAATAACTTGGAGTATTTTCTGGTTTTTGCCTGAACCACAAATATTTTAGACCAGTGACCCAGCTTTTCTTTTTATACTTACACTTGAGCACAGAATTAGAGCCTGTTTTAGGCTAAAACTAAAAATCTCGAAGTGCAAACAACACGCTCCCACATCTGCAGTCATTTGCTATTATTGCCACTAAAATTCCATCATTGATAAGCACTTAGCCCGTCTCAAACACTTAACCCGAAACTTCATGATGGTACATGTGTGGTATAGAGTACCAATCTCTACCTCTGGATGAGGAAAAATCTCCCTGGACCTAATCTTTACCTGACTTAGCCAGTTCCATATTCTCAGCCCTTCACCTGATGCTCAAGTTGGTTATTAGTTAGAATTCTTTATAGTACTAGTAACAGAAACTGGCTTGTGTTAACAAACTTAGGAAAGACCTGTGCTATAAGGAAGTGTGCATACTTCCCACGGCCTAAGGACGGGCCCATATTCAAGCCATCAAAGCACCTGAACGTGGCGAGCGGGTAGAATGAGGACTGTTTCTTTTGTTTTTACTTCACTCTGTTCCTTTGTGTCCTTGTACTTTTTGCAGACTTTTTAAAAAAAGATTTTTGCTTCTTTGCATGACCAAATATGGCTATTCCACAGGTTGATTTTATAGCTCCTAACACATGCTGAAGTTGTCTTTAAATACCAAGAGAAAATCTGATTGGGTTTAATTTAAGACAACGCCTTCCCCTAGTCCGTAGGTTGTGCTAGGTGAAAATTTAATTTGGGAGGGGGTGTTATTCTGAAACATCAGTTGATCTTTTCAGAATATGATCATTCAAGATAAATCATCAGAATGGAATTTTTGCCACTTAGTGAATAAGACTTGGTTGGTTTCTGTTCTGATTCGTCTTACAGGTTGTCTTGTCTTTGATGTCTGAAATAGGTGTGGAATGTCTGCAGTAATGATAACCATAGTAATACTGGACTTTTGTACGATAATTGCAGGTTTTATAAGCTACCCAACATCTCTTTGAGGTTGGTCAGTATTATTATAATTATGCCAGATTTAGGGATATGGAGATGGAGACATAGGAATTTAAGTTGCTGTGCTAAGGGGTCATGACAAATCCAGAGTGAACCGAGGATGCAAATTACATTCAAGTGGCTCTAAAACTTGGGCCCTGCTTTACTTCTGGCTTTGGATCTTAAGTTCTATTCCATCTGGAATTTACTTTCTTTTCACAGTGTCTCATTTCAGATGCTCTTAAGCCCTAACTACTTTTTATAATAGATTTTTTTTAACTAACAAATAGTCTATTCTTTATACAATAGCAAATAGCAATGCAATCTGTCTATAGCAATGTCTCCTATACATTTTTGCAAATGTTTGATTTGGTTAAACATTCTCCGTTAATTCTCCTTTTGAAAATAATAATTGTAGTGACCACGAATTTTATTTTGCCTGTAGTATTAGCAGGAACTAGATCCTTCAGGAACATCTACTTAAATGAAGACTTTTCATTGGACAATGGGGGGGGGTGAAGGCAGAAAAGGGCATTGTGTAAAAATGTATCCTTTTGTGATTTAAATACGAGTATTTTATCCTGAAATATAAATAATTTTACTCTAACACTTAGAGCAATAATCAGGAGATAAGTCTTGAAGTTTGATATTGAGGAATGCAGATGGTTAATTCCTTTGAAGCTCAGTCTCTTCTGCTTATCTTTTTCAACACTGTATCTACTCCTGATTCTCAGAAGGAAAAGAAGAAATGTCAGCCAGGGGAGTTGTTAAGAAATAAAAGGGAGAGTATGCAAGCAGTATCTGGAATCGCTAGAGAGGACGCTCTCAGTTATAATATCATGAATTCGTTCACTTCACTCATCTCTTCCTTCATTCATTAAATACTTATGGAGCCTCTAGCATGTACCTACTTTGCACGAAGACTACAAAACAGAAACACACCCATGCTTGTTCTCTGAGAATGGGTGTGAGTCCTCTGGCACCCATAAAACTAAAATTATAATTATGATGATTTTTACAAAGAAAAAGTACATGGAAGTTTAAAAATCTAGAACTTAGCTGGCCTGAGATGGCAGGAGGCTTTCCTGTGACAGACATTTGAGTTGAATTCTGAAGGAAGAGTACACAGCAAATTTTTCTTAAATACACAAGGATGTTGCTTGTAACATTATGAACAATAGTAAAAAAATTCTAATCAATAAGGAAATGTCACCATATACCCTGACAGAAGTATATTATGCACTCATTAAAACAATCATTTAGAGCTTTGTCTTTCAACCCGGAGGGATTTCTGAAGTAATACTGAGTGACAGAAGGAGCATATATTTTAAAAAGTGCAGAGACAATTCCACAGAGAGGTTTCTCAAGGGAAAAGGTAGTAGGGAAAACGTGTAAAGACAAGCTACTGAGGTATAAGGAGCAGCAAGAGTAAATGCCCCAAGGAAGAAGAAAGCCTGGTGGGCAGATGAACCAGAAGGAGGTTGACGGGGCTGGAGCTCAGAAAGTGGGGTCCTGGGCTATAGGATGTGGGGAAGTGAAGGGATACTGGCAAAGAAGCAGACAGATTAAAATATGCGAGAGAAGGTCATTGGAAGGGCTTTGTTGTTAACTTCCAGTAAATGTTTATACTTTGAACTATTTCATCTTTCGTCACTTAACCCCTGCAAATCATCACTGGGTTAACCCAACGGAGGATTCAATATATATAATACACTGTGCCTGGTAAAAAGGATCAACTCAATAAAGACTAGTTTTCCACTTCACTTTCTACTTGTTTCCAGTCTTTTTCTCCCATGAGTGCATATAATCTGGTTCTGTAATTCTCAACTTTCAGCCTCATTGCTCCTTCTTGGTTTTAAACAAATATTTTGTAATATCCACTTATTATACTGAAACCTAAGTTGAATTATATTGCTAATAAAATTTAACTTACAATTACGATTTTTAAAGTAACATTATGCCCTAATTTTAATATAAATATATTTATAAAAAATTCTATTTGTGAGAGTATACAAACATTCATACACAAATAAACCAGAAGACGGGAAGAAGTCACCAAATGCTTGACCTATGGACGGCAAAGGAGACTGAGGAATTTATGGTAACTGTGGGGCAGTTCCGTTACTGTCATAATCTATAAAATGATGAATAATTCCTAGCAAATGTCTAAATTAAGCAAAACATATTGTAATTGGATTCCTATAATTCAGGGTATATTAAAACTGGGTGGAATGCTTTTGTATTGGTATGTAAAACAGAAGTTCTCGACTTAAGTAATCATAAATGGATTTTTCACCTTCATTATATCTGGCAGGTTTGCGGTTATTTGCAGAGGACATTGGATCATTTTCCATTGTTCAGGACGTTGCCCTTCCCTGTCCACCAAATATCAGTGGAGCCTCAATCATTGTAATATTTTCCAAATATACCCTATGATTTGATTCACTGAGAGCCACTGATCTGATTGGAAGACAAGACACTGGAAATGGTACATTATATCCAGAGACTTCGGTAAGAGCTTAGGAAAACAATAAAAGGAACATTATAAAGTCACATATTGTTGCCAGAGAAATAGTAAAGCGATTACGTCTTAGGGATTTTGCAGTCTACATTAGAGAAAGCTGGAATAAGACAATGTAGAAATGGAGGTGGCTCTTGAACGATGGTCAATCTGTACAGAGACAGGGAGCTACACGGGAGGCATCACAGGCTGCAGATCCACTGAGCAGAGGTGTGTAAAGGTGTGATGTACAAATGAGCAGGATATATCTAGCAGCCAGTGATACAGAATTGCAGGCATCCCTAAATTCAGCCCTCCAGAAAAGGCAAGTGGTGTGGCAATTTACTGTTGCTCTTTTCTTTTTTGTAATCATCATTTCTCTCTGTTTTCATCTCTCTGTCTTAATTATAAAAGTATATCCCAGATCTCAGCTGACTTCTGTGAAATCTGGTCCAGGTAGTCAGTCACTCTAAGGACCCCAAGAATGATCATCACTTATGTATTTCTACATAATTCATACAACATGGGGTAGTAGAGGAGGCCTCTGGTATGTTAATAATGCCAGTGATAATGACCTTTACACACCTTACACACCTCTAGGCTAAAATATTCATCTATGACAAAAATAGCTAATGACTTTAGAAGTTAGATTTAATATTTTAAAAGATATTTGAAATGTATAATTTTCAGGTCTTAACAAATACTGGTAACCAAAGACTAATCAATACTTTATATCAAATATCTTCTATGAGTTCCCTCTCTGTTCTGCCCTTCCACCTAATGACATGATTATCCATTAATCAGTCAAAATCAGCAAGATTTTTAAAGTTATTTGTGTGTATTATAAAAATGTACAAACCCAGGCTCAGCGCCCATAGCACAGTGGTTACGGCACCAGCCACATACACCAAGGCTGGCGGGCTGGAACCCAGCCCGGGCCAGCTAAATAACAATGACAACTGCAACAAAAAATAGCTGGGCGTTGTGGCGGGTGCCTGTAGTCCCAGCTAGTTAGGAGGCTGAGGCAAGAATATCACTTAAGCCTAAGAGCTTGAGGTTGCTGTGAGGTGTGACACCACCACACTCTATCGAGGGCAACACATGAGACTCTGTCTCAACAACAACAATAAAAAAAAAAAGAGTAGGAAGCCTAGTGTTTTCCTGTGCTTGATCTACGCAAGATAAAGAGAAGAGGGACTGCATCCCAAAAGGGTGGGATCTAATGAACTTATGTATATAAAAAATAAAGAACCATGATTTTCTGCTCCTTGAGGTCATTTTATTACTCCTTACCTCATTCCCTGAAATAATTTGTTATACAATTACTTAAACTTTTACAGATGCTTGCAGCTTAGAAAAATAATTACCCAACACAACATCATAATTTTGAAGAATGAAGGAAGCATTCAGTAGCATAATGTGTTTCTTGTCCTTCTAAATATCTCCCTAATTTGAATTAATTGCATTTGTTCCCACATTGCTTTTCACAAATATTCATGCCATCTTTTTGAACTTTAAGTGGTATTTAATTTGTTCCATCCTTACATACACAAACATACACATACACATACACATCTAAATAATCAGATAAACACAGGATTCCTAGTTACGTTAACTGCTACGCTTTATTAATCTTTCCATCCTCTGCCCTGACCAGTGCCTGGCATAATGCCATTCTTATAAAAAACTCTCAATAAACGTGTTGAGAGCACTTACATAATGTTTTATATAACAATGTAAATGAGTGAGATATATGAAATGATTATGAAGTTCATTTCAATAATTTCCACAGTAGTCATATATGAAATGTCACAAGACTATTGAACTAACGTGATGATTCATGCAGCAGTAGGTTTTGCCAACACTAATAGGAATTTTCCTTTTTAACTTTCCCAGAGTACTTGGGGAAAATGGTTTTGATGGGAAGATCTATTTTCTTATTGTTAGACGTAAATTATTTGTGTATTAATGGCTTTATTTGCCTGGAAGCCCTGGATGGCCCTGCACTACATTAAAATATGTAGAGATGGTGCCCCCCAAATTGTATACGTATTTTAAGAAAGGAAGAATCTGTATTAAATTTGTAATACTCAAGTCATGTTTGATTTCTGCAATGACGAGATGTGATCAACATGCCTTGTATTCATCTTTTGTTATCTGTATATCAAATATTACAATTTTCATGCAGTTTTTTTCCTTTGCTAAATTGTGTATACATTTTTTGGTACCCTCTGTCTATGTATATTCTACAGCTCTTGAAAGAATTGGAATCCTAGTGGTTCTTCTGTGTGCCAATCAATAATGACTATGACCTGGTAACCAATTGGAATATCTGCTTATCATAGTTCTAGAAAGTTTTGAAGGCACCCATGTTTGTTAAAAGGAAAATAAACAATTAAAAAAGAAAAATGTCATCTAGAACATAATTTTCTTCTTTCTCAATAAATTTTAGCTCCTTTTCTATGATTTTTGATTCTTGTCTATTTTTCATGTGTACATTCTCTATATTATGATAGCTCACATGTATTTTGTCTTTTCAGTTCAATTGTAAGTAGTTTGAGGTCAGGAAACAATAACAGATTGCTGCTTTTGACCTTCCCTGTGTTCTTGAACTCACTGAAGGAGGCAAATAAAGACCTTTGAAATGTAATTTAATATTTGATCCAAATATACTTATTTGTTTTTAGACTTCAGACTGAATTCTTGAGCATGGGGTCAAGGTGTCATGAAGATTGTTTTGTTTATACAGACGTTTTCTTAAGAGCCCCTTCACCATGAGTGCCATCTTCTCACTCATCCTATTACTTACTTAGTATTCATTGTAAGAGTCTACGTTTAGGTCCTGTCTTCAATATAACCTATTCTTTTATGTTTTTAATCAGAGAGTTGAGAAGTGAATCGGCATAGTTTTCATATGGAGAGGCTGAAGTTTTCTATCTCCCTTCCTGAACCATCTGAACCTCGTTCACTGCCCACTATCCTTTCTTTCCTATGCTGTTTCCTTTCCTATGTCATTTTCAGAGAACCTTTAGCTAAAGAGAAATCCTAACATCTGCAAAGTAACTTCCACAGGATCCTGCTCCTGCCTTTTCCTACTTTTTACATTCACGGCCATTTTATGTCTTTCCTCCCTTCCCCTGATGACTTTTAGCAGCTTAAAAAGCAAGTTATTTCTTTCTAACTTCCATATCCAATCTGACTCAAATCGCACTGTTTTCCAATCTCATTGACTCTCAAATTGGGCTCTTCCAATTTCCACTATCCCCACCCTTATCGTATTTTTCATATCACAGTTTGACATAGATGCTCTTTCTGACTTCCTAAAATCTATACCAAAAGGTATACCAATCTCTTATAACAGATTAATCTGTTAAAATTAATCTTCCTAAAATCTGTACCAAAAGGTATACCAATCTTTTATAATAGATTAATCATCATATTACCTTTAATAGACACCAGTTCATATGTTTCACCTTGAAATCAGGTTTCTTTGCAATTTGACACCCAGTATAATAGCTGTGGCTGCTTATCATATGGGACTTCCCACATATCAGGAGCTGAGATGCCTCAAACTTTCTAATTCATAACTCCCTCCACAATCTTGGACCATAAATAACATTGTCTTCATTCTGTAAAGTGAGACTACTACCAGGAACTTTATTTCTAAACTTACCTTCTACCACAATCATGTCCTGATGGTGGCCAAATGTGGTCACTGATTTGTATGCTCCTGAAAGGTGCGTTGACATTCTGCCTCTGGCTGTTACTTGGTCTCCCAGTGTCTACTCACATGCCAAGTTCATCCCCCTGCCACATCTGCTTATCAGTTACCCAACTCAAATTCCACCAGTTCCACGGAGAGAGGACACTCGGAAAAAGGTCTAAGAGAACAGAGGTCCTCTCAGGGAGACCCCAAGGATCCACCTGTGAGGGCCTCCCCAGGGGTGACTCAGCTCTCAGGAATTTGTAGGAACTTAACTTCCTGGGGTCTGAAAACTTCCATTTCTATAAAAGCCAAAGCCGCTTCCAGCTTGATTCAAACTGACCAAGTAGAAAGGTACCTAAGGGCCGAAACTTTTTAACTAGAGATAAAAACAAGAAGCTGGGGCCTGTCAGGTAGCACTGCCATTTTGAATTCCCCTGGGCCTTTGTTCCCCCAGCTGAAATAAAGGCCCTCCTCTTTTATTTTATTTTATTTTATTTTTGAGACGGAGCCTCAAGCTATCCCCTTGGGTAGAGTGCAATGACATCACAGCTCACAGCAACCTCCAACTCCTGGGCTCAAGCGAGTCTCCTGCCTCCACCTCCCAAGTAGCTGGGACCACAGGCGCCCGCCACAACGCCTGCCTGCTATTTTTTTGGTTGCAGTTGTCATTGTTGTTTGGCAG
>CAUYQV010081054.1:0-15770 GCA_963574575.1 Galagoides demidoff
ATGGGCGGGAGAACAGGAAGGGAATATACAGTTTTCGGCTGCCATGTGGCTATTTCGCCAGGATATGAGTTTTATATTATTTTTGTTAATTTTATAATGTTAAACTGTAATAATAACAAATAATTGTTGAGAAGTGATTATCCAGAACTGCTTATCAAAGTTTGCATTGTTGTCAGGCCCCGCCCCCACCCTGCCCCCCATCAATGGTATCCGGCTTTACCAATGTTAAAATCTGGTCACCTTACACATAGAGACTCCCCAGTTAATTCGGTTCTTTCCCCCTTCCAGAAGCTCTGGTGCTTTTTACTTCTGTATCCCTTTCTAACTTCTAATAAAAATCCTATCTTACCACTGATCTGTGGTCCCTTGGTTCATTCTTCCAATCCCCAAGACCAAGGATCTACCAAAGAGTGAAATTCTGATATCAGTGGGTGGGAAAGAGGTGGGGGTGCCTAGTGGAAATAAAAGAGGTGTTTGTCACAAGCACATGAGTAGCTGTACAGACCCTTAAACTGTGTGGGAGACAGATTCTGGGTTTGGCAAACCTGATGCCACCTCTCCTGCCACCTCTGCAGTGTGGCAGGAAAGCATCGGGCTTGCCAGATCCAGAACTACTTCCTCAAGGCAGGAGCTCACTCTCCTGATTTCCAGGTAAGCTAATCTGGATCCAGAATTTCCCTTTCTCTCTGTCTTTTACCTCTTGGTGGTCCCTTCTATGGTAGCTGGTGGAGAAAAACAGAAAGTCCTTGGGGGAATATGGTCACCCCCTCTGTGAGCAAGAAGAGTTTGGGATTCCTCCATGAATGCTGTGTGAATAAAGGAATACAGTTTCTTCATACTCCCTTCTACAGTAAGGATCAGAATGCTATCTTATGGTACACCATTTCTTTATTGGGAGAGTTGGGAGTCAAATAATGTGCTGCCTTTCTTAGGAGAATTTGGATTTTATGACATTTCTTTCATTAAAAAGTGAGAAACTTTGATCCTTGTTAAAGGGATTTCTCACATCATTATTCAGGTGTAGAAAAATGGAGTTTTACAAAAACCTTCTTATCCCCTTTCAAACAAAATGAAGAAGGCAGTTTTTCTATCCTGCCTGTACTTGAAATGGCTGCTGAGGCCAGCAGTGCCAAGTTCAACGGGAAAGGATCTGGACCCTCTCAATGTGTTTTAGCCTCTGAACAAGAAAAAAGAAGCCCTGACATCCAGGAACTACTGTATTTTGCCATGCATAATGTGCTCCCATGTACAATGTGCACCCATAATTTTTTTGCCCAAATTTTCGAAAAAACACCCCTCAAGAAAGTGGCCAGCTCTTGGCCAGGAAAGACACAGCTGGGGAGGGCTAATCCACCCTTGGTAAATGTGCAGACTGCACTCCCTTTCCCTTCAGCTGCCTGTACCATAAAGTCTTCCCCTTTCTTCTCTCTTGGAATCCTTGCCTCCCCATCATGCTGGGGCCATGGCCGAGATGACCAAATGTGTGGCTGGTGGGGCTGGAGCTTCTAAGGCTGCTTGGCCTGTGGGCAGCCAGGTGGGTCACTGTGGCCTGCATGGGTACAAATGGGCCTCTGTGCAGCTGGGCCTCAGGCCTCAGCTCTTGTCCCAAGGTGACTGTAGCTCTCCTTGACAGCTCTACCACCACCCCCTCTCCTGATCACAGTGATTGGTAGAGGCTGCTCCAGCCTGCTCTCACCAGATCCCAAATCCTTCCAGACTGGAACCCTGTGAGCCCAGCAAGCACAGTCAGGAGGGCACAGTGGCCCTAGGAAGCCCACTGGGGTCCCCTGCTCCCAAGCTGTACTGCCCACATGTAATGTTCATCCTTATTTTTCCCTCAAAAATTTGGGCAAAAAGTGAGCATTATACATGGAAAAATATGGTAGTCTGATGCTTACAGGTGGGCATCATGTTAGAAGCTAGATTTGCCCTCAAGGGTAGGCCATGTTCTTCTCCTGTTGGATGTCTCATGGAATACCAACATCAGCCAAGATCACTCTCAGCCCGTGATAAAATAAGAAAACTCAGGACTGCTTCATAATTTTGTCCAAGCACTGAGAAAGATTCCTGTGCAGCCCATGAAATACCAAACATTCCCCTTTCATGGCTAATATGAGTGACTGCTGATTGTTTACCAATTATAGCTTTATCTCTTCTCTAGCCTGTACTTTCTATAGAAGAGAATTATTGAGATGGCAAATCATAGGATTCTTGCTGCTTTCTGACACCCTTCAATCCAGAGAGACCCCTGCTTCTTTGGTCTCCCAAGTCACCATAAGGCCATTCTAACATGCTTGTACTGAGACATCACACCATGGTCTGTTTTCTCCTTTATTAATAACCCCCCTAACTTGTTCAACCACATGTGTATTCCTGGTAGACTTTGGCTGGGAATTGACATCTCACTGCTCCTAAAGCTTGATTATCATGCTTTCTGTTGGATACTTTTGGACTTTGGTCAGTGTTTTGTACATAGCTTGAGCTCAGTGTACATAGATGACTGATGGAGGAGAAAAAGATGTATATGTGTGTGTGCGTGTGTGTGTGTATATATATATATGGAGAGAGAGAGAGAATTTCAGACTCTGGTTTGCAAATGAAAGAAAACCTAATACAAAAAACTCACCAAGAAAGCAAAGGAAAGATTTATTGTCTCATTTAATGAAAAAGTCCAGGGATACATCTGGCTTCAGAAAAGTCCAAATTGAGGATTAAAACAATATAATTGAAAAAATTGTTTCTTTCAATCTCTCATTCATTTTTACACTACACTGAAAAAAATTCATCTGTTTTGTTGGTTCTCATACAGCCCATCACAGCAGATCAGGAAAGTGTATTGCTTTGGCTAGCCAAGCCTGGGTCATATGGTCCACCACAGTATTGAGGGATGAGCCCACCAAGGCCATATGGCTCAAGAGCTGGGGAGATGGGAACTGCCAAACTAAAATTGATGGTGTGTTACAAATATAATTGGAAGAGATTTGAGCTGCAATGACTGAAAGCTGGGGCAAAAGAGTTTGGAGAGCATGACTCTTAGAAGCTGTAGGTTTAAGCACTACCTTGGTCACGTCTCTGCTTGCTTGGAAAGCATTGTCAGAGATAGGAGAGTTTTAGGGCTGGCAGGGGCTTTGAAAGGGAAAATATCAGAAAAGTTCAGGGGAATTTTACTGCAGAATATTTGTAGAGTATATAAGTAAGATTTCAATGATTAAAATGTACTATGGGCACCAAAAATGTATATACATTTAGGAAAGGAAAAAAAAACTATATTAAAATTGTAATACTTAATATATACTGATAACAAAAGATGAATATAAGTCATGCTAAACACCTCTTATAATTGCAGAAATCAAACACAACTTGAGTATTAAAAATGTAATGCAATTTTTTTTCCTTTCTTAAAATATATACATATTTTTGGCATTCTCTGCAGTTATGGGAGGCCAACATTTTCTGTTAAGATATAAATACATGCACAAAATAAAACAGGCTTAGTGAAAGCAGAAACAAGTAAATTAGTTTTCCTCTGACTGACCATTCTGCCTGTTACTGTAACTGACTCACTGAACAAATTTCATTGACCTCTATGACCCTCTGCCTCTCCTGTTTTAGATTCTCAGGCCAGAAGCGCATGATGTCCAGAACCCTGAAACTCTTCACTATCTGCTTGACCTTTCTTAGTTGTTTTCCAGAAAAGGCAGAATTTCCGTAAGAGGCTGAGATTCTGAAGGCCCCTGGGCAAACCTCCTGACTCATCATTCCCCACAACTTGCCCCAATGCACTTAGCCTGTTGTTAATTACGTCACTACCTCACCCAATGCATGTTAGTCAGAGAGACAAACTTGAGGCTGATTCCCTGTTCTCTCAACAAACATCTTCTTTGTTAAAAAAGAATCTCTTATCCCTGGCAATCCTCATTGTCTCAATAATTGGCTTTTTGTGTAACAGAGCTGGACCTAGACCAATACCCCCTTGTGGTTTCTAGGAGTCTTCATTGTTTCCCTCCTGGTCATCCTTAGATGTCAGCAAAGCAAGGCATCCTCTAGGCAAGTCTGCTCCAACTTCTTAAACTAGATCAGATTTTTTGCTTTACAATTTAACAGCATCATTTTCCTTTCTTGCATGACATTAATCACTACTTTAATCTTATATTTATTTATATAGTGTGCTTAGTACTTATCCTCTCCCTTAGATGGCAAGCACCATGACAGTGAGGTTTGTCCACCTCATGTACTCTTGGCATAGGTAAGATACATGTATGCTTTGACTATTGCTTCCATAAACAAATGTGTAAACATAAACTCCTTAGTGGTATGCTTTTAAACACTTAAGCTTTTTATTTGTTTTGTTTTGTTTTTGCAGTTTTTGGCCAGGGCTGGGTTTGAACCCGCCACCTCTGGGACATGGAGCCAGCGCCCTACTCCTTTGAGCCACAAGCGCCGCCCCACTTAGGCTTTTTAAAGAAAGATTGTTTCTTTTATGTGGGCATATATTAAATCATCTACTGGCTTCATATTAGAATTGAGTACATTGGATTCTTGCTTCTCCATTCTGGTGACACTTTACTAAGAAGAATGTGTTTCAATTCCTTCCAGATTAATACAAAGGATGTAAAGTTTCCATCTTTTTATGGCTGAATAGTATTCCATGGTATACATATACCACAGCTTTTTAATCCATTCCTGGGTTGGTGGGCATTTAGGTTGTTTCCACATCTTGGTGATTATAAATTGAGCTGCAATAAACAGTCTAGTGCAAATGTTCTTATGGTAAGAGGATGTTTTTTTTCTTCTGGGTAGTTGTCCAGTAATTGGATTCTAGGATCAGATGGGAAGTCTAATTTGAGTTCTTTGAGGATTCTCCATATTTCCTTCAAAAAGGGGAGGAAGCAAATGGGAGGGGAGTGTTCTCACTTAAATGGCCCAATGTTAGAATGCATGGCACACCTCTTGGGGGCAGGACATAATTATGAGAAGGACTTTACCTAACAAATGCAAACATTGTAACTTAATTCTTTGTTCCCTCAAATTAACCTGAAACAATAAAAAAAATTTTTTTAAAAAAGGAAAGATAGTTTCATTCCTTTTTAATACAATAAAAGGTAGACAGATATTCAGCAGCATCAGAAGGGAAAGTCGAAGTCTACACCATGACCTGAGAAGAGAATGTATATACAGTCTCATAATCTTGAAAATTCTTATAAAATGATTATTTAAAGTTTCTATTCTTGGCAATGCCATCACACCTCAGGAGACTTGAGGCCAAAGTTTGCATGAGTCATTTCAGGCCAATTGGGCAAGAATCAAGTGATTATCATAGTCCTAACACATTATATCAACTGCTTTTCACATATATTAATACTAACAGTTTTCTGGATTTGTTTGTAATATCTACTTATAGTGATATGTTTTTTTTGTAAGAAGTAAGCTAAGAAATGGATCTGTCCCAGTGATTTTTCCAACCATCACTGAGGAAGGGTCAGTTTTCAAATTTCTAGTCTGTGGTGGAATATTGTAAAGAAATACCATAAAAATAAATTACTAGTAAAATGAAATAAACAAACAAATAAAAAACATACAAAAAACCCCCCTAAGTTTTTATTAGATGAAACAAACATAAAATTACTGTGTCAAGTTGCTCAAAAAGTTCCCAACCACTCTCAGTTTTGTACTTTTCTTTTTCTTGTTTTATATGCCAACCTTACTTGATCTGCAACTGATTGTATTACTATTTGCAATGGCAGAAGAAGTCCTAAGATGCTAGTTCAGTTAGCCCATGTGTGTGAGCTTCCAGGGAACTGATGTCTCTCTTTCTTACCTAATGCGTCTGTGAAGACAGGAAAGTCAATATCCTCAGATCAGTTTTCTGCTCACGCAGTGCAATTTGAGAAGGTGATGGAATTCTTAAAATTTGGGGTTCTGCATGATTATTTAAAATTTTTTTCTATCAACTATTTAATATTAAACAGTCAAAAATTCAATGGAAAACAGATCAGACCTAAAAAGAGTATGAGATGAATGACACATTTTATATTTGATCAATGTTTCAAAACTCCACACACATTTTTAAAAATAAAAACATACTTCTTTTAAATCTGGGGCTTCTATTTCCATTTCTCTAGATTTTAAGTTAAAAACAACACAAAACAATTGTGACTAGAGCACAATAGCACATTGCCATGTTACATCAAACATAGGTATCAGATCATAAGAATGGTAGGTATGACTTTGTGAACTTGTGGACGGTATGACAAGACACTTCATTTTGTATCATTTGGTTTTATAGACAAAATGTGCCACTGGGATGCAATCGTATTTCCTTTGACAATCTGCGGGAGAAGGAAGGATCTATGAGAGAACTACATTATCATAATTGTGAAGTTAAAACACACACACACACACACACACACCATAAAACAGCGTCCAAGTTACCCAGCACTGGGAGACTATAAAACTTGGTTATTGCAAAGGTGGATCAGCATATTAATTAAAAATAAGACTGACATTTGAAGCGCATTTCAGATTCCATGGCAAATTTCATCATTCTAAATATAGTTTCAGATTAATTATGACACATTTGGTGCTAAGCTATTTTAGAATTCAAAACACTTCCATCTTGGAATGGTTGCAGCAAATCAGGGTGTTTGATCAAGGCTGCAGAGAAAAGTGACTGGATTTAACACTCCAGGTCTCCTCCCATTCTGCCTTTAACTTTTCTTTTCCATGCAGGTTAAGTTGGTAGAACTGTACAAGGTGATATCATTTTGAGTGCAAATGGGATTTGACATTTGGAGTATAAATAAGAATGGTTTGTCTTCTTGCAATATAAGTCACTCTTCCACAGCAGTTAAAATAAAATGAAAATCACAGAAATGTGTGCTATTCATTTTCCTGCATATACACCAAGGAATTTTATATTCAGTTATTGCTATGAACATTATTTTACCCTTTTCTTTTCCAATTTATTGCCTCATTACAGGAATTGATAATGATATTTCTTCTGAATTACTATGCTACATATACTTTTTCCAGCAATAACTAGGACCTGGAGATATAACTTTTGTCTTTCCTTTAGGGGTCTCTAAAGTCTTATTCTTCCTAAAGTACATAAAGATTGGGAAACTTTACAAGTTTTTTGTTTTTTACTTTCTGTTTTTCTATGGTTTCATTGGAGTAAAGAACAAAGCAAATGTAAAGTAACTTAATTTTTTCTCTCAAAATGAAAGAAATGGTGAAGGGAGAGAAAGCTCAGGAAGAGTCATAAAAGTTCCGAGCTAGAAGGAGTCCTTAAACCAGGAATGCTTAAATCATGACATCTGGACTTCTCAAGTCCTTTTACAGATAAAGAATATGAAACACAAAGAAGGTAATTTAACTAAATTTACCAACCTAGCAAGTTGCAGCGCTGGCCTTGCAGTGTATTAGTAGATCAAAATAGATGAGTTGAGTGTGTCATTTACCATCTTGAGTGTCATTTCCACATCTAAAAAGTCTGGCTATTAGATTAGATAATCTCTAAAGCCCCTTCCAGAGTTAGTATCTCAAGAATTGAAGTTGTTAAACGTTAGGGTATAAATCCTGACTATGCCTCTCTGTTGGCTGATTGGGGGGCAGTTGCTTTAACTCTTTAAGCCTCAGTTTCCTTGCTGTAAGATATGAGTTAATTAATTCAAGGTATTTATTAAGCTTCTATGTCAGGCAATGGGCACACAGAGGGACAACGCAGAAATGGTCTCTGCTGTCATTGAGAAGAACACTCAGATGGCCATTTAATCATTTTTTCAAAAAGTATATATTGAATGCTTACCATTTGCCAGGCAATACAATAGATCTGAGGATATGTTAGAAAATATTCCTGGAGTGGAGGAAGGCAGAAAAAATAGCCAAAAATCAGGCAACAAACAGTAAGTATTAGGAATAAAATAAACATTAAAATGAGAGAGTAGGGCGGTGCCTGTGGCTCAGTGGGTAGGACACCGGCCCCATATACTGAAGGTGGCAGGTTCAGCCCCAGCCCCGGACAAATTGCAACAAACAAAATAGCTGGGCATTGCCATTTTGGTCCCAGCTTCTTGGGAGGCTGAGGCAAGAGAATCACCTAAGCCCAGGAGTTGGAGGTTGCTGGGAGCTGTGTGACACCATGGCACTCTACCGAGGGCGATAGAGTGAGACTCTGTCTCTACAAAAAAAAAAAAAAAAAAAGAGAGAGAATAATAAGCTGGGAGTTTTGTCCTTTATAAAATTCCTTCAAAAAACTTCCTTATAAAAGAGATACTTAAGTTTAATCTTCCGAATTTAAGAAGAACAATCATGCAGAGTAGAAGAAAAAAGCCTAAAATGCATCTGAATAAGAACATCAGTATAGTTGTACGAGTGGGATGACATGACTATGGGAAAAATATTCAAAAGACAGATATATAAGAACCTTAAGGGTTTGGTTATTTTGAGTTCAATCAAAACATACTAGCGGCTTCTTAGTGGTAATGGTGGGTACAAGCAGTCACTTCATCTGATTCATGTTTGGAACATCTCTCTGGAGAATTGTGGGGTATAGATTGGATGGGCAGGAAGTGGAAGGAGCCAATTGCATGGTGCAGTGGTTCTGGTAAGAGCTCATGACATCTTGGCTTATGATGGTGACAGGGAAAGTAGGGAGAGGCAATTGATTGATGAACTATGTTAAAGTTGTAATCATCCAAACTTATTAATGAATTGTGTTATGATCTGAAGTATGCTTCTATTATAATGGGCTGGACTGTGTCTTCCAAAAAATCCATATGTTGAAGTACTAATCCCAGTTCCTTAGAATATTACTATATTTGGAAAAAGGATATTTAAAGTAATTAAATTAAAATGAGGTCATAGAATGGTGATTAGTCCAATAGAACTGGTGTCCTCATAAGACGGGAAAATTAGCACACAGACACTCACCAAGGGAAGATCATGGGAAGACATAGGGAAAAGATGGCCGTCTTCAAGCCAAGAAGAAAAGCCTCCAATCAAGGCTGACACCTTGATCTCAGGCTGCTAGTCTCTGAAACTATGAGAAAACAAATTTCTGTTGTTTAAGCCATTCAGCGTGTGATACTTTGCTATGGCAGCCCCAGGAAACTAATACACATCAGATATGGGAATTTAAAACAAAATGTACAAGTAAGCTTGATCCCAGCGTGAGGGAGGGAATCAGAATTTCTTTTCTGGATATACGGTATGTGAGAAATTGGTGAAGTAACAAAGTAGAGACTTCAAGGCTCAGGGAAGAAAGAGGGTTTGGCTATGGAAAAGAAAATGAGAATGTTGTCAGCAAAGGCCACAGGAATAGATGTGATCACTAGGGAGAGGAAAGACAACAAAATGCCTTAGTTCCCCAATAAGCCTTGGGGAATTCCATTATTTGGAAGTCATAAGAGCAGGTCCGATGAAAAATGACCAAGGGTAGTCAAAGAGGGAAGAGAGAATAATGAACATTATGATGTTAGAAACCTATGCATGAGAAGGGCCTGCAGAATTGAAAATTTCCAAAGTGCTATTGGAAAGCAGGACCCTAAACTGGAACCTGGTCTAAAGGTCAAATGGATTCTTGGTTTCACATAGGAAAGAGTTCAAGACTAAGTTGATAAAGAAAACAAAAGCAGATTTACTGAAGTAACAGAAGCAGACGGGAAGCTGCCCATAGACAGGGCAGCAACTATCTTTCAGAGCAACAGAGAGTGGCTCTTTGTAAGTTTCTAGGGTATGATTTTATACTATTTATAAATTTTATGTTCTGCAGAGGACTTTTTTTTTTTTAGATAGTATCTCACTTTGTTGCTCTTGGTAGAGTGCTATGGTGTCATAGCTCACAGCAACCTCAAACTCTTGGATTTGAGCAATCCTCTTGCCTCAGCCTCCCGAGTAGTCTCAGGACTACAGGTGCTTGCCAAATGTCTGGCTCTTGACAGGATCTTGCTCTTGCTCAGGCTAGTTTCAACCTCCTGAGCTCAAGCAAACCACCTGCCTCAGCCTCCCGGAGTGCTAGGATTACAGGTGTACTTGGCCCTGGCAGAGAAAGATTATTTATAAGATTTCTGGGAAAAGGGTGAAAAGTTCCCAGAACTGAAGGCTCCTCCTCTTCTTAAACCATATAGGGTAACTTCCACGAGTTGCTGTGACATTCATAAACTGTCATGGCATTGGTGGGAGTTTCCTTTGGCATGCTAATACTTTATAATCAGGACATAATGAGCAGTGAGGGTAACCAGGGGTCATTTTTCATCATCATCTTGGCTTCAACTGGTTTTGGCTGGTTTCTCAATGCCTTCTGTTTTAACAGAGATATTGTTAAAGTCTTATAATTCCTAATTGAGCAGGGCCTACCACTTCCCTATCTCAAAAGAACAATGGAGATGAGGCAAAAATGTCCAGTGGAATAGGTAACATGATATTTATTGCCACTTTTAAACAACAGAAAATTAAGTGAAGTTTTAGAGGAGAAAGATGTTCTAGGACGCATTGAATTGGACAATGGGGAAGAGAAAGCTGAGATAAAACTTTTAAAAAGTTGGACTAAGAGTACAGAAACATTGAGAAGGGGTTCAAAGATAGTTTATTTTTCTTTTTAAGGATGAAAGGTGTTATACAATGTTACATGCTGATCATGGGGGGGAGGCAGGAGGACATATAGAACTCTCCTGATTGGCTTGGTCCCTGTGGCTCAAGTAGCTAAGGCATTAGCCACATACACCTAAGGTGGCAGGTTCGAATCCAGCCCGGGCCTGCCAAAACAACAATGACAACTGCAACCAAAAAATAGCAGGCATTGCGGCGGGCGCCTGTGGTCCCAGCTACTTGGGAGGCAGAGGCAGGAGACTCGCTTGAGTCCAGGAGTTGGAGTTTGCTGTGAGTTGTGATGCCACGGCACTCTGCCCAGGGGGACAGCTTCAGGCTCTGTCTCAAAAAAAAAAAGAACTCTCCTGACACAGAACATAAAGGAGGAAACTCAGGGAATGAAAAACCTTGGAAAAGTTGAGAAATTTGGGACTTGGCACACAAACAGAGTGGCTTAGCATAGTGCATGGCACATAATAACTGACCAGTGAAGGACTTCAGAACATTCCATCCCAAAATCTGCTACTCTGGCTTACTGACTATATTGAGTTAAAGGCAAATGAAAAATAACAGGTGTAAGAAGATCACTCTGACCTTCCTTCTATTTCTTAAAAGAAGGAGATGAAATTCCCATGTGAAAGATATTCTCCCTATACTGGAAAGAAAATAACATTCTTACCATCAAGGACAAGTAGTTGAGGTCCGGGGAAACATGTAAAAACAAACCTGGTTAGACCACCCCTTATCTTCCTAGTCACTCCTCTATCCCATTAACTACCTAAGCCCAAGCCCCTCTGACTTGTCTACTATTCATCTAATCCAATTATAAGTGTTCATCTCTAATTGCATCTTTGGGTCTTCTTTTTCTTATAAAGGTTCTCATAAATCTGAAATTTACATGATGCCATGTAAACTTTTTATTAAACAAATTTGGATGCCTTTCTCCTGTTTTGTATTGTGTTGAGACATAAGATCCAGCTTTCCAAAAACCTGAAGAGGGTAGAGGCAAAATTTTCCTCCCCTATACCAGTAAGTGTCGAAGATGGTAACATCCCAAGGAAGCTTTTCCCTACCTTTCACTGGCTGGGCATGGGAAGAGCTATAGTTGGAGAGAAGAATTTTGAGGATAAAGAACAGTGGTGGAGTCACCAACTTTTTCAGGTCCAGTTATCAGTGATTTACTGAATATAAAATAGTGAGTTTAGGGAAAATAGTCTTGATATTTGAGACTTAATTCCACAACCAGCCTGGACAGGGTAAAGAAGTACAGAGGTATTAGGAAAGAGTCCTCCTCTACTGGCCCTCAGTCTCCTGCACATTCTCTGCAGATACTCAAAGATGTATCTCTTCCAACTACAACGTGGTACAAACCCATGGAGAAAAATTTGTAATACCTAATACAACTTCGCTGCACTTGTCTTTTACACAGGCCCTTCTTCTCTGGGAATTTGACTCAGAAGTTACATTCCAGAGCATGAAAAACAATACCAAAGCATAGGCACAAGATTCATCACTGTGCTCCAATAAATAAAATGTTGGAAATAAGAATGCCCACTCATATTTATTCACTAATTGAGTAAACTCTGAAACAGTCACACTGTAGTACTATGCGGTTTTTTTAAAAGAATGAGGAATATTTCTATGAACTGATGAAGAGTAATTTACAGAATACATTAAGTGGAAAAGACTAGATAAGAGTATATATAGTATGCTAAATTGGATTTTTCTTTAAAAAAAAGAAATAAGGATATATATGCATATATATAAATTTATTTTTGCAAGAAGCTACACAAGAAGTTTAAATTAAAAAAATGAAAATGATTATTATAGGAGGTGTGTTAAAATAGGAGTGATGAAATTGAGAAAAAAGTGAGGTCTTCCTAAGAGTACCTTTTTATTTAGCTTTTTGGCCTCTAAATTATTTAAATATTTAAAATCTTATAAATAAATAAAGATTAAAGAAGTAAGCCCTAGAAATAAATATGAATGGGGCAGAGAAACATAACTAAATATCATGTTGATAACATATTTACATCGTCCTAAGAATTAGGTCAAGTAATTTTTGGACACAATACTCTGTTTCCTCAGGAGAATAAGTAAGGATAAAAAACTGCAAGGGAATCTTAGGCTTTCCTTGATGGGTTTGTTGTTGATTGGTACTGATACTAAATAAATAAATGCATTATTATCTTTTTTTACATTGTAGAAAAGAGCAAATGAGTACACATACTGATATTGTTAGAGGCAAAATTTTGATAGTGGAAAAATGTTGATAGAAATACAGAATGAGAGAAAATAAAGAGGAACTTTCTGGTTTGTATTGAAGTTTACAGTAGCATTATAAAGTCATAGTTTACTACAGACACACATACATTTCCTCTTTCTGTACACTGAAGGGTTCTGTAAGCAACGACATTCTAGTAGGAATAAACATCCTTCTCCTCATTAACATTTCCTCACTAAAGGAACTCAAGATTCTTAGAAAAATGGCAGATTGTGTATTTGGGGAAGGAAAAAGACTAGGTGAGTTGTTTGGAGCATTTTATGCTAGAATCAAGGAGTTGCTTGTTGATAAACAAAGACATTTGCAAAGGACAGGGAAGTTGGCTTAAAGGGGTCCCAAATGACAACATGCTGGATTAAAAGGAAATCTAGGAATCAATAGTGATTAAAATATAAATAAACAATTCATGTGGAGACAAAAGTGACAAAGGTGAATAAAAGCTCTTTTCT
Organism: Galagoides demidoff; assembly: GCA_963574575.1. NCBI lineage: Eukaryota > Metazoa > Chordata > Mammalia > Primates > Galagidae > Galagoides > Galagoides demidoff. Next base: position 13,321 of record CAUYQV010081054.1, read on the forward strand.
ACAGAGAAATACCAGCTAATAAATCTGGAAGAAATGGTAGATTAGAAAATGGTTAATTTCTAACCCCCAATGTAAACTAATTGAATCAGGCAAGGAACTTCAATGGTTCCTAAAATCACTGGGGAAAATGTTGTTGAGAACAGAAATTCACATGTTCTCAAGGTATTATCCTGAAGATTACTTATCTCTAGTAAAAGTAAATCTCTCCCTGTACAGTCACAGGGAGAGATTTGGAAGTTACCAACCAAGTAATCAAACTTGGCAACACCAAGAGTGGGACATACTAAAGTTACATGTCTCCCAGTGGGATGCACTAGGAGCTATACAATATCTCAAGTAGTACCCTTGCCAAAAGTATTTAATCTGAGTCTAATCAAGAGCAAGGAATCAGACATCTTGATAGATATAGTCAAACTTCCTTCCAAAGTAGGTATTTCCATTTAAATTCTCAAAATTTTGCATATTTCTCTATTGGATTGTTTCTCATAATCCATGCTAATTAATTAATTTTAATGTGCAAGAGCTATTTATGTTTTAATACATCTCTTTGTTCTTAAAAGATACATCAGCATGGGATTACTCCATTTTTTAAATGTGTCCTTCTGATCATAGCAAGATGGCTGACTAGAGACATCACTTACCAGACCATCTCAGAGGAAAGGATAGTTTAAGATAAAGGGGAGAGGAGAAAGGACATGGCCCCAGTATAGGTCAGAGGATAAGTACCAGAGACTCCCAGGGACCGCGTGGAGGAAAACTGCAAAGCAGAGAAGGAAAAGGAAAAAAAGGAAAAACGATATTATTGAGGATTGAGCCCAGAGAGGTTCAGAGCCCAATGAAAGGGTCATGGGGGGAACACTTTCTCCTTCCCACAGTCCTTTGCTGATCACTGAGCTACTAGCTTACCTAGAATATTTTCCATCTCCATGAGCCCAAACCCTGTGGCAGCTATGGAAATGTAGGGAGAACTTGCATGATCCCCTCCAAGGAGAGTCACCTGAGAGGCCAGTGAGCTGGTTTTCTTCTGTTCAGATACTTATCTTTCCCTCCCCCTCCCCCTCCGACTGCAATCAGGAGAGCAGTTTAAGCCAAGAATTTGGTGAACAGCCTCCTCTCCCCAGCTGGTATATCCTCCAGTCTGAGGTTTCCATAGAGAGAGAGTGGAGCCCACACCTTTCCCCTTAATGACCTGCACATGGACCTGGGATGCCTGATTGGGAAGCTTCTCGCCTGCTGGAATTTCCCAGAGATGAATGCCAGTGGCTCAGATAAGCAGACCAGATCCTTTGTCCCCAGGACTCAGGTGAGTTGCAGAGGGACACAGTGGGGAGATTTGGGAGCTGGACTCAGGAGGAGAGGGAGCCCATGTGGATGGAGCTGACAGGATAATACTATAAGGGTTCAAGGCATAACAATCTGGGGCAGTGTGCATTCCCCCACAGGAAAGCTGTGCTGTTGGACTAAGGTGGGTCCCCTGTTGGGCAAAATGTGCAGGATGTTCAGGTACCCATTTGCAACTGGACACCAGAATGCAAGATAAAAAAGAGGGGCAGAGCTCACTCTAATAGCCAGTTAGAGAATTGTGGCCCCTTCCTCACCAAGTAGCCTTCCTGTTTTAGAAAGCCTGCCTTGACTCTCCTCCCAGAACTTTTCCTTACCAGCCAGAAAAATGACCTTGGGGCTTTTCTGAAGCTCAAAGCTACACTCTCAGACTAGGAGAGTAATGGGGAAGATCTCAGCCTGTGGTGCCATAGCAACCAAGTGCTGTGCATTGGGCTGCCTGTTGGCAACCAGACATTGGTGGGCAGGGGTAATACCAGAAGGGCAGAACTCACACTCAACAGCAAGTAGGGGAATCATAACCCCTTCCTCATGAGTAATCATTTGGTTTGGAAAACCTACCTTGATGTTTTGCCTAGTGGCTTCCCATAGATGGGAAAACAACCTTTGAGCACTAATTAGACTTAAAAAGCCTTCCAGGCTTGCTCAGCCTAACTATACCCAACCTCACTACTCCACTCATCTCTGCTGTGGTGGAGGACAAGCAACCATCTGGGAGACACAGGGTCCTTCCAAAAGTGTGGGGCATTCAAGTACTCCTACAGAGGGAGTAGTCTTATTAGAGGCAAAAAGAACATCTCTGCAGTTGGCTCTTTCCTATAAGCATCAAACACTGACAGGGAGAACAACTCTATTGCTCATTACAGCATCTATCAACTTGATCAAACAGGGCTGAATTTTACTCACCAGGATCACCCACCATCTCAGAGATTAAGCTGGGGGGTCCCACTATAATTCACAGTATTGAGAAGAGGTGAAGACAACAGTATAGAAGCAACCCAAAGGGACACTGCTTCTTAGAAGAGAATCAAAGTTATAGGCAACTTGATCTGTGAGGGATCTACATCTTCTTTTATAGACTTATGGGTTATTCAGGGAGGAATGTCTCT
>CAUYQV010081056.1:0-13362 GCA_963574575.1 Galagoides demidoff
AGAATGTGAACGTTTTAAAACAATAACTAAGAAAATGACATGAAGGCGATGTTAACCAGTTTGATGGAAGTGTTTTGGATTGTGTGTGAAAACCCCACACTGTACCCCAGAAGTGCATTAATGTACATAGTTACCATTCAAAAAAAAAAAAAAAGAGAACAGAAAAAGAGAAAGTTAACAACTTAATGGGACATCTCAAGCAACTGGAAAAGGATGAACATTCCAATGCCAAACCCAGCAGAAGAAAGGAAATAACCAAAGTTAGAGCAGAATTAAATGAAATTTAAAACAAAAGGATTATACAACAGATCAATCAATTAAAAAGTTGGTTTATTGAAAAGGTCAGTAAAATAGATAAACCTTTGGCCAACATAACCAGGAAAAAAAGAGAAAAATCTCTAATTTCATCAATCAGAAATGGTAAAGACAAAATAACAACAAACTCCTCAGAAATTAAAAAAATCCTTAATGAATGTTAAAAGAAACTATTTTCAGAAATATCAAAATCTGAAGGAAATCGACCAATACTTGGAAACATGCCACCTCCCAAGACTTAGCCAGCATGAAGTGGAAATGTTGAACAGGTCTATATCAAGTTCTGAAATAGCATCAACTATACAAAATCTCCCTAAAAAGAAAAGCCCAGGACCAGATGGTTTCACGTCAGAATTCTACCAAACCTTTAGAGAGGAACTAGTACCTATATTACTCAACCTTTTCCAAAACATAGAAAATGACAGAATACTACCCAACACAATCTATGAAGCAAATATCACCTTGATACCCAAACCAGGAAAAGACCCAACAAGAAAAGAAAATTATAGACCAATATTCACTAATGAATATTGATGCAAAAATATTCAACAAGATCCTAACCAACAGAATCCAGCAACACATCAAAAAAATCATACACCACGACCAAGTGGGTTTAATCCAGGATCTCAAGGCTGATTCAACATATGTAAATCTACAAATATAATTCATTAAATAAACAAATTAAAAAACAAAGACCATATGATTCTCTCAATTGATGCAGAAAAAGCTTTTGATAATATCCAGCACCCCTTCATGATTAAAACACTTAAGAAAATTGGTATAGAAGGGACATTTCTTAAACTGATAGAGGCCATCTATAGCAAACCCACCGCCAATATCATATTGAATGATAATGAGTTAAATTGAAATCATTTCCAATCAGATCAGGAACCAGGCTAGGTTGCACATTGTCTCCACTGCTTTTTAACATTGTAATAGAAGTCTTAGCCATCACAATTAGGCAAGAAAACGTTATCAATGGTATCCACTTAGGGTCAGACGTGATCAAACTTTCACTCTTCACAGATGATATGATTGTATATCTTGAAAACACCAGGGATTCTACTACAAAACTCTTAGAAGTGATCAAGGAATACAGGAGCATCTCAGGTTATAAAAACAAGACTCAAGTCTGTAGCTGTTATATATACCAACAATAGTCAAGCTGAAAAAACAGTTAAGGACTCTTTTCCATTCACAGTAGTGCCAAGGAAGATTAAATATTTGGGAGTTTACCTAACAAAGGACATGAAACATCTCTATAAGGAGAACTATGAAACTCTAAAACAAGAAATAGCTGAAGATAATAACAAATGGAAAAACATACCATGCTCATGGCTGTGAAGAATCAACATTGTTAAAATGTCCATATTACCCAAAACAATATACAATTTTAATGCAATCCCTATTAAAGCTCCCCTGTCATACTTTTAAAATCTTGAAAAAATAATACTTTGTTTTATATGGAATCAGAAAAAAAACTCAAATAGCCAAGACATTACTCAAAAATAAAAACAAAGCAGGAAGAATCACAATACCAGACCTCAGACTATACTATACATCGATAGTGATCGAAACAGCATGGTACTAGCACAAAACCAGAGAGGTAGATGTATGGAACTGAACAGAGAACCAAGAGATGAACTTACCATTATTTGATCTTTGACAAGCCAATTGAAAACATTCAATGGGGAAAAGATTCCCTATTTAACAGATGGTGCTCCGTGAACTGGATGGCCACCAGTAGAAGACTGAAACTGGACCCACATCTTTCACCATTAACTAAGATAGACTCTCACTGATTAAAGATTTAAACTTAAGGCCCGGTGCCTGTGGCTCAATCGGCTAAGGCGCCAGCCATGTACACCCAAGGTGGTGGGTTCAAATCCCCAGCCTGGGCCCGCCCAACAACAATGATGGCTGCAACCAAAAAATGGCCGGGTGTTGTGGTGGGCACCTGTGGTCCCAGCTACTTGGGAGGCGGAGGCAGAAGACTCGCTTGAGCCCAGGAGTTGGAGGTTGCTATGAGCTGTGATGCCATGGCACTCTACCCAGGGGGATAGCTTGAGGTTCTGTCTCAATAAATAAATAAATAAATAAATAAACTTAAGATATGAAACTATATATATATATATATATATAAACTTAAGACATGAAACTATATATATAGACTCTCACTGATTAAAGATTTAAGCTTAAGACATGAAACTATATATAATACTAGAAGAAAGTGCCAGGAAAAAACTTGAAGAAATCAGCCTGGGAGAATATTTTATGAGGAAGACCCCCTGGGCAATTGAAGCAACACCAAAATACATTACTGGGATCTGATCAAACTAAAAAGCTTCTACACAGCAAAAAACACAGTAACTAAAGCAAGCAGATAGCCCTCAGAATGGGAGAAGATATTTGCAGGTTATGCCTCTGACAAAGGTTTAATAACCAGAATCCACAGAGAACTCAAACATATTAGCAAGAAGAAAACAAGTATTCCCATGTCAGGATGGGCAAGGGACTTGAAGAGAAACTTCTCTGATAAAGACAGGTGCATGGCCTACAGACATATGAAAAAAATGCTTATCATCCTTAATCATCAGAGAAATACAATTCAAAACCACTTTGAGATATCATCTAACTCCAGTAAGATTAGCCCACAAAATTCCAAAACCAGAGATGTTGGCATGGACGTGGAGAAAGGGAACACTTCTACACTGCTGGTGGGAATACAAACTAATACGTTCCTTTTGGAAAGATGTTTGGAGATAACTTAGGGATCTGAAAATAGACCTGACATTCAGTATTTCAACTTTTCTACTAGGTATATATCCAGAAGACCAAAAATCACTTTATAACAAAGATATTTACACTAGAATGTTTATTGCAGCCCAATTTATAATTTCTAAGTCATGGAAGAAGCCCAAGTGGTATATGTGGTATATGGAATACTATGCAGCCTTAAAAATAGATGGAGACTTTACCTCTTTTATGTTTACATGTATGGAGCTGGAACATATTCTTCTTAACAAAGTATCTCAAGAATGGAAGAAAAAGTATCCAATGTACTCAGCCCTACTATGAAACCAATTTATAAACACCCACACTTCCATATGAATGCTATAACCCAACTACAGCCAAAGATGAAGGGGAAAGAGGAGTGGGGAGGATAGTTGGAGGAAAGGTAATTGATGGGACCACACCTATGGTGCATTTCACAAGGTTGGATGTTACATCTACTAAGTGTAGAATATAAATGTCTTGACACAATAACTAAGAAAATGTGGTGAAGGGTATGTTAACCAGTTTCATGAAAGTATTCAAATTGTATATAAAACCAGCACATTATGCCCCATAATTGCATTACTGTACACAGCTATGATTTAATAAAAAATAATAATAATAAAAACAAAGCAATATTTCAGGCAAACAGAAATAGGAAGAAAGCAGGAGTCACAGAACAATTTTCATATATGTTTGGTTTTAAAGCAATAAAAGTAAAGAAAGACAAAAGTATGCTACATACTGGTCAAGGTAACAATACAACAAGAAGACATTTCAATCCTAAATATCTAAGCACCCAAGTTAAATGTACCCAGATACATAAAATGAAACCTAAGTGGTCTACACAATATGATATCCTGCAAAACCATAATAGCCAGGGACTTTAACAAGCACTGACAGAACTGGACAGATCCTTCAAGTAGAAATAAAACAAAGAAATGATATACTTAAACATGACTAGAACAAATGAACTTAACAGATATATATAGAACATTCTACCCCAATAATACTGAGTGTACGTTCTTCTCGTCAGCTCACAGATCATTCTCCAAAATTGATCATATCCTAGAGGAAAAAAAAATAAAATATTTACAAATTAAAAAGAATGGAAATTTTACCTTGTATCCTTTTAGACCATAGTGAAATAAAAGTGGAACTCAACTCCAACAAAACCTTCATCTCTATACAAAATGATGGCAACAAAACAACCTTATCCTGAATGACAACTGGGTCAAGGAGGAAAAAAAGAAATCATTGAATTCCTTGCACAAAATGACAGTGAAGCCACAAGCTAGCAAAACCTGTGGGATACTGCAAAAGCAATCATAAGAATGAAATTCATTATATTAAATGCCCACATCTGGAAATAGAGTGCAATCAACATTCTAATGACTCATCTCAAGGAACTGGAAAAGGAAAAGCAATCCAATCCTAAACCTAGTAGAAGAAAAGAAATAACCAAAATTAGGTCAGAATTAAATGAAATCAAGAACCAAAGAACCACTCAGATTAACAAAAGAAAAAGATGGTTTCTTAAAAAGATAAATAAAATTGCTAACCCTTTGGCCAGATTAGCTAGAAACAGAAAAGTAAAATCTCTAATAATGTCAATCAGAAAAAAAGGGGGAAATAACCAAACCATAGAGATACAAAAGACTATCACTGATTACTACAAAAAACTTTATACCTAGAAATTTGAAAACATAAAGGAAATGTATCAATACCTAGAATCATACCCCTTTCCCAGACTTAACCAGAAAGAATTAGAACTCTTGAACAGACCAATATCAAACACCAAAATTGCAACAATAAAAAAAAACCTCCCAACCAAAAAATGTCCTGGACCAGATGATTTTGCACCAGAATTCTACCAAGCCTTCATTCCAATTTTAGTATATATGCTGCCAGAGCAAGCACTCTACCAAGCCTTCAAAGAAGAGCTCATACCTTTATTACAGAACCTATTCCAAAACATGAAGAAGGAAGGAAACTTCCTTCCTTGATAAAGCAAATAGCACCATGATACCAAAACTAGGAAAGGACCCAATAAAAAAGAAAAACTGCAGACCAATATAGTTAATGAATATTGACAAAAATACTCAATAAGATTTTATTTTCTTAAGTGTTCATATCAGGAAAATTTTATTTTAGCAAATAAAATACAGCAACACATTAAAAAACAATTATATATCATGATCAAGTAGGCTTTATCCCAGGGATGCAAGGCAGATTCAAAAGATGCAAATCCATAAACATAATTCACCACATAAATAGAAGCAAAAACACAGACCATATGATCCTCTCAAAAGATGCCAAAAAAGCATTCAACAAAATTCAGCATCCTTTCATGATAAGAACACTTAAGAAACGAGGCATAGATTTGACATTTCTTAGACTGATAGAAGCCATCTATAACAAACCCACAACCAACATCATACTGAATGAAGTAAAACTGAAAATATTTCCACTTCAACTGGGACCAGACAAAGATGTCCACTATCACCACTACTAATCAATATAGTGTTGGAAATTCAAACCAATGCAATCATCAAAGAAAAAAGGATATCAAGGGTAAACAGGTAGGGAACACAGAGGGCAAACTTTTACTCTTTGCTGATTATGTGATTTTATACTTAGAAAACCCAAGGGGCTCAACCACAAGATGCCAGGAAGTAATCAAGAAATACAGTAATGTCTTGGGATATAAAATCAATGTCCACAAATCAGTAGCCTTCATATATGCCAACAACAGTCAAGCTGAGGATCAAATCAAAGACACAATTCCCTTCACAGTAGATTCAAAGAGAATAAAATACCATAGGGTGTATCTAACAAAGGATGTGAAGGCTTTCTACAGAAAGAACTATGAAGCCCTGAAAAAAGCTAAAAGTACACCTTCCATTTGATTCCACAATCCCATTACTAGATATATACCCAGAAGAAAAAAAAAATCATCTTGCCATAAAGACATTTGCTCTGGAATGCTCATAGCAGCTCAGTTCATAATTATAAAGACATGGAAATAATCCAAATGTCCATTAACCCATGAATGGATTAATACACTGTAATATATATATGCCATGGAATACTATTGAGCCACAAAAAGATGGAGACTTTACATGTTTTGTATTAACCCAAATGGAGTTGAAGAAGATTCTCCTGAGTAAAGTGTCTCAAGAATGGAAAAACAAGCATGCCAAGTACTCAATATTACTTTGAAACTACTAGATGAATAACTATAGGCCCACATAAGAGGACTAACATAATTAAATTCAAGAAAGGGGAGGAGGAAAAGGGGAGAGTGGGCTCAGTAAGCTCCTACCTAACGGGTACAATGTAGAGTTATATGGTACACCTGGTACACCTCCTGGGTGAAGGACCCAAATGCAACTTGGACTTTTCCTAACAAATGCAAATGATGTAACCTAATCATATTTACCCTTATATTAATCCAAATTTTTTTAAAAATTAAAAGTTATGTTTAAATATCCTTCTTAACAACAGACACGAAAAAAATTTGTGTCACAATTTAAATAACAAAATACTATCAAAGGACATAAAAGGGACAATATGTAAGGAAAATGAGGGTTTTATCTCATTAATGGAAAGTTATATTAACATTAAGAAAAATTCAATCAATGTTAACTAATGTGTTAATTGACTAAAAATAAGACCTATGTGTTTATCTTGATAAAGAAAATATTCTGGCAAATTCAATATCATATCATGATAAAAACTTACACAAAGCCAGAAATTGAAAGGCACTTCCTTCCTTATAATGTATATCTTTAAAAATTATTATGGGTCATACTATACCAAATGGTAAAACACTGAACATTTCACCCTATCTTCAGTAATAGGTGAGGATGTTCATGTTTGCCATTTTTATTTAACGTTGTACTAGATGATCTAATATGGCAAGAAAAAAATTAATCTCTATCTGAATTTGATATCATTGCTTCTATACAAAATCATAAAGTATTTGCAAAACAATTATTATAGCTAACAAGTAAATCTAATTTTAAGCATCAGAATATGATAATACCTAAAAATCAATTTTATTTTATATACAAGTAGGCAATTGTAAAGTAAAATTTAAAGCTAAAATTCCATTTACATTAGCATCAACATGACAGAATGCACTGAGAAAGATATAATAACACTTTGTGGTATCTCCACCAAAAACATATATAACCTAAATCTAATTATGAAGAAACGTGAGAGAAACTAATATCGAGGGACAAAATACAAAATAACCAGCCTGTATTCGTCAATAATGCCAAGATCAAAAAGAAGTAAAGAAGGGCTGAGGAAGTATTCCAGAATAAAGGAGATTAAATTCATGAGATAACTAAGTGCAATACATGATTTTTAATTGTATATTGGATGGGAAAAAATTAGTTATGCATGACATTATTAGGATAATGGCTAAACATGAAAGTAGACTGTGAATTAAAATTCCTGATTGAGACATGAAAAGGGGGAGATAACAACAGATTCCACAAAAAAAACAAAAGATCGTCAATGATTAGTATAAAAAAAATCTATGCCTAGAAATATGAAAATGTAGAGGAATTGGACCAATACTTAGAAACCCACCACCTTCTTAAACTCAACCAGAAAATATTAGACATTTTCTTTTTTTTTTTTTTGAGACAGAGCCTCAAGCTATGCCCCTGGGTAGAGTGCCGTAGCATCACAGCTCACAGCAACCTCCAACTCTTGGGCTCAAGCGAGTCTCCTGCCTCAGCCTCCCAAGTAGCTGGGACCATGGGCACCTGCCACAACACCTGGCTATTTTTTTGGTTGCAGCCATCATTGTTGTTTTGGCAGGCCGGCTGGATTTGAACCCACCACCTTAGGTGTATGTGGCCAGCGCCTTAGCCACTTGAGCCACAGGCGCCGAACCTAGACATTTTCATTAGTCCTATATCAAGAACTGAAATTGCATCAACAATACAAAATCTTAAAAAAAAAAAAAGCCCTGGATCAGATAGTTTCATACCAGTATTCTACCAAAACTTCAAAGACAAACTAGTACCTATACTGCATAACCTATTCCAAAACACAAAAAGGAAGGAATCCTCCCCGACATGTTCCATGAATCAAAAATCACCCTGATTCTAAAATCAGGAAAGGACCCAATAAAAAAGGAAAACTATAGACCAATATCATTAATGAATATCACTACAAAAATATTCAGTATGGTCCTAGCAAACAGAATACAGTGACATTATGTGTGTGTGTATATATATATATATACACACACACACACACATATATATATATATACACACACATATATACACACACACATATCATGATCAAGTGGGTTTTTATCCCAGGGATGCAAGGTTGGTTCAACATATGTAAATTCATAAATGTAATCCACCACACAAATAAAATCAAAAACAAGACCAATGATTCTCTCAATTGATGTAGAAAATGGTTTTTATAAATTCTAGCACCCCTTTCTGACAAGAACACACTGACATGCTCATGGCTGGGAAGAATCAACATTGTTAAAATGTCCATACTACCCAAAGAGATCTACAGATTCAGTGCAATCCCCATCAAAGCACAAATGTCATACTTTGAAGAACTTGAAAATCATAGTACTTCATTTCATATGGAACCAGAGAAAAACCTGAATAGCCAATACAATTTTAAGAAATAGTAACAACAACAAAAATAACATCTGGAGGCATCACATTACCAGACTTCAGATCACACTACAAGTCTACAGTGATCAAAACATCATGGTCCTGGCACAAAAACAGAAATATAAATCTATGGGAAAGCATACAGAAACTAGAGATGAACCCAGGCACTTATCGCCATCTGATCTTTGATAAACCATGCAAAAGTATGTACTGGGGAAAACAGTCCCTATTTAATAAGTGGTACTAGGAGAACTGGATTTTTGCCACATGTAAAAGACTGAAACTGGACCTGCAACTCTTACCATTGGTGAAAATTGACTCTCCACTGGAAAAAAAGATTTAAATTTAAGACACGAAACAATAAAAATTCTAGAAGAGAAATGCAAATCAAAACCACTCTGAGATATCATCTAACGCCAGTTAGATTAGCCCATATTATAAAAATCCCAAAATCACAGATGCTGGTGGGGTTGTGGAGAAAAGGGAACACTACTACACTGCTGGTGGGAATGCAAACGAATACGTCCCTTTTGGAAAATCATATGGAGAACACTCAGAGATCTAAATATAGATCTACCATTTGATCCAGTAATTCCTCTGTTAGGTATATATTGAGAAGACCAAAAATCACGCTACAATACAAGTATCTGTACCAGAATGTTCATTGCAGCCCAATTCACAATCGCTAGATCATGGAAGAAGCCCAAGTGCCCATCAACCCATGAATGGATCAATAAATTGTGCTATATGTACACCATGGAATACTATATAGCCATAAAGAAAGATGGAGACTTTGCCTCCTTCATGTTTACATGCATGGAGCTGGAAAATGTCCTCCTTAGCAAAGTATCTCAAGAATGGAAGAAAAAGTATCTAATGTACTCAACACTATTGTGGAACTAATTGTTAGGTATCTTAGGAAAGCTATAATCCAAATGGAGTCCAAGACTACGGGGAAAGGGGAGAGGGAAGGGAGGGGAGGAGGGAGGATGAGTGAAGAGAATGATATTGTGGGGATCACACCTATGATTTATCCTATTAGGGTACATGTGAATTTGTCTAAAGGTCGAATATAAATGTTTTAACACAACAATTATGAGAAAGACATGATGGCTATGTTAGCCAGTTGGATGAGAGTTTTTCAAACTATATGGAAGCACATAGTAAAACTACAGTGGAAACACACTGTATCCTATTATAGAATTAATGTACACAATTATGATCTAATAACAAATATTTAAAAAATTCTAGAAGAGAGTGTAGGGAAAACACTTGACACAATTGGCCTGGGAAAAGAATTTATGAAGAAAATCCCCCTTGGCAATTGCAGCAACAAAAATAAATAAATGTGACAGGAGCAAGCTAAAAAGCTTCTGCACAGTTAAGGGTACCACAACTAAAGCAAATAAACCACTTTCAGAATAGGCGACAGTATTTGCATGCTATGAAACTGACAAAGGGCTAATAACTAGAATCTACAGAGAACTCAAATTAATCAACAAAAGCAAACAACCCCATTTATAAGTGGGCAAGAGACATCAAAAGAACCATCTCTGAAGATGACAGATGAACAGACAACAAACATATGAAAAAATGTTCCTCATCTTTAACCCTCAGAGACATGCCAATCAAAACCACTCTGAGTTATCACCTAACGCTGGTGAGATTAGCCTACATCACAAACTCCCAAATCTGCAGATGCTGGTGTGGACATGGAAAACTAGCAGGATTGCAAATTAATATAACCCCTATAGAAAGAAGTGTAGAGAATTCTCAAGTAACTAAAAGTTGACCTTCGATCCTATTACTAGGTATCTACCCAGAAGAACAAAAATCATTTTACCACATGTACATATGCACCAGAATTCTTATTGCAGCACAATTCACAATTACCATGTCATGGAAGCAACCCAAGTGCCACATCAATCCATAAATGGATTAATAAACTGTGGTATATGTACACCATGGAGTACCATTCAGCCATAAGAAAAGATGAAGACTTTACATCTTTTGTGTTTACCTGGATGAAACTGAAAGACATTCTTCCTAGTAAAGTCTCTCAAGAATGGCAAAAAAAAAAAAAACACCCATATCTAACGTACTCAATACTAATATAAAACCAATATATAAACAACCACATGCCCACACAAAGGAAAACACAAGTATAGTCTAGCAAGGGAGAAGAGAGAAGAGAGAGGGCAATTAGCAGGGTGTGCCCTTTACACCCCCTGGGTAAAGGGCTCAAGTACAACTTGAACTTACCTTAGAAAAGAAAATAATGTAACCTAAACATTTGTACCCTTATATTAATATGATTTTTTTTAAATACCCGATTCTTGTCGCAACCCCTTGGGCCCCTGTGGCCCTGGTCTCGATCACAGCAGAAAGGAACCAGGGATGACACGGATTAGAAGTACAAGCTTGTGGGAGGCGGGCTAGCCCTTCTTAGCAGGGCAACCCCAAGCAACCTCCACACTAGCCTTTAATTAAGACCCTACAACACAAGTGAGGGTAGTAATTAACAAATGACTACATGCTGAAGGCTCTGGCTCTTTCTCCACAAGGAGCTCCTATGGACGAATGGCCAGAGGTGCACCCCTCAGCTGCAGATCATCTTGCTCAGAGGTCGTCTGACTCTTGGCATCCCCTACAGATTCTGATAATTGTGTTGTATTTATGTAAGAGAATGTTCTGTTGTCAGCAAATGCACACTTAGATATTTAAGGGATGTCATGTTTCTAACTTACTATGAAATGATTCATGAAAATGTGTACACATTTGTGTGTATACATTCATGCTTACTATATTATGTAAGAGAATGTTCTGTTGTCAGCAAATGCACACTTAAATATTTAAGGGATGTCATGTTTCTAACTTACTATAAAATGATTCATGAAAATGTGTACATATTTGTGTGTATACATTCATGCACCACATAATGCCATTTTGGTCAACAACAAATAGCACATACAACAGTGGTTCCATAAGATTACAATAGTATATTTTCACTGTACCCCTTCTACGTTTAGATAGATAGACAAATACTTACCATTGTGTGACAAGTGCCTACAGTATTCAATATGCTAACATGCTGAACAGGTTTGTAACCTAGGAACACTAGCCTACACCATGTAGCCTATGTGTGTAGCAGGCTACACCACTTAGGTTTGTGTAAGAACACTCTATGATGTTCACATAATGATGGATTGCCTAACAAAGCATTTCTCCGAACATATCCCCATCCATTAAGCTGTATAGGGAGGTACAGAGACAGTGCAAGAGCAAGTACAAATGGGGCCAAATGTAAACAGTTGATGAAGCGGGCTAAAGGATACATAGTATGCTACACAGAGTAGTCGCTTATGCTATTCTTAAAATGTTTTTATATTTTTAAATTTTTATCAAAATACAAATTTAAGTAAAATAACTGACCAACTGCACGCTCTTAATGCATCAAATAAGTATGTTTCTACTATAGTTTCCCCTACTTGGGAGATAAGAGACTGATGTGAATTTGACTGATCATTCAATAGTTATATTTCCATTGTAAATTAATACAAGTAGACTGATTTTCTAACTTACAATCTGAGCTTTGGTGCCATAAACCAGCTTTCATAGATCCATTCAATCCTTAGGAACAATCTGCTCAAGGAGATTCTGGACCTCATTCTTTCCTCAAATATTTCCCAAATACATCTGTGCAATCAATACTCTATGCTACTTTAGCTTTAAAGCCCAGGTAACTCTCCCAAGAGGCATTGTCTGTGTTGCTCATTATAATATATCCCACCAGTCTCATCTATCTTCGCTGGAGAGAATCATCTCCTTACTTCATTTGTTTGACAAAAGACCAACTGATATCTTGTCATTTGGGTTTTGCACTTCCACTGATTGCAAAAATAGGCTCTCCCATCTGGCAATTCTAGAGTATCAATCACTAAAACAGACTTTGTCACATATTCTCCGCTGCAATTCACAGCTGCAACTCTGTTTACTTACTGAGTGATTTTGCCCATCACTACTGATACCCCATAGAATTCTTTTGAGATGTCATAACCCTCAGATAAGCATCACTCTATAAACTTTGAATTTCCTCCTGTGTACTTGTTAACCATAAAATTATTCCTTGTGTTTGGGAAAGCAGGCAGCAAATTGCCAAACATGCTAAATTAATTTTGCAGTGCAAGGCTGTATGTATGCATGTACATGTGTAACAATTTTTCCTAATCTGGAACTAAGATAAGATTGTGCTATGATCAATTTCTGAGAAACTGTTATATTTCCTTATCTTTTTTTCTTCCCTATGCCTTACACTTTTAAAAAAATTTCTCAACAGGTATTATGGGGATCCCTTGAATTTCACATACGCTATCTAAAATAGTCCCCATGCCTTCTCATCCAGTTTCCTCTATTTTATTACTCTGCTTTATTTTTCTTCATACCTCTTATCATTACCTAAAGTATCAAATTTTTTTTTTTTTGAGACGGAGCCTCAAGCTATCCCCCTGGGTAGAGTGCCATGGCATCACAGCTCATAGCAACCTCCAACTCCTGGGCTCAAGCGAGTCTCCTGCCTCCGCCTCCCAAGTAGCTGGGACCACAGGCG
>CAUYQV010081061.1:0-27763 GCA_963574575.1 Galagoides demidoff
CTCAAACATATTAGCAAGAAAAGAACAAGTCGCCTTCTTGTTGGTTTAAGATAACATAAGCTCTGATGTAGGCATTTACCAGAGGGTAACCTGGTTCCCATATTCTCTTACATTCTACCGCCCTCAAATCTTGTTCTAACAATTTGTTGCTCTTCTTATTCTTCCTTTCATTCCTCTCCCCCCATTTCCTTGACTTCCTTATACTTGTAATTTATTACAAAGCTTGTTGAAATACGTCCAAGAGTTAGTTATATTGTCATGGGAGGGTTCTTTCAGGTTGCTGTAATGCAGAAGGGGGCGTCCAGAGAGTTAACTGTGGGTTAGAAAGTCACTTCACTTCATTTGGTCTTAGTAAACTTTTCCTGTGTAAAAAAAAGACACTAATAAGCCACCTCCAGGCCATGCTGAAGATTGTAGAGGCAGTGTTTGTGAACTCACTTTGCAACCATTGGTTACACATCAGTTAGCACATGGAAATTGTCAATGATTTCTTGTCAAATGAACCAGTAAATGAACATAAAGGCTTTACCTCCTGTGGACTTAGAGAGAAAAATTGGAGCGTGCTTAGCAGTTTCTCTCACTAAAGCTGGAAAATGTCTTGGCAGTGCCATCCCCTCTCTGTGAGGGCATGCTGGGAGTAAGCTAGAAATAAAAGGAAAATGTGGAGAGAATGTTGCTTGCAAATGTGAGATTCTACTCAGGAAGAATAGATGGAAGAGGCGGTGAGGAACATGTTGACAGGATAAAATCAAGTGAGAGGGTTAGTGAACTTAAGAACAGCTGCAAAAGGAAAGAATACAGAACAATAACAATCAGAAAACTGTCAGAAAATACTGAAATAGTTTTTAATTCAAGCTCCTGTTGTTTTAGAAGCAGCTGTATATAATATGCATGCTTTTTTGCCTTACTCTTCCTCATTAATAAATCACCAAGAATTGTATTCTTACATGCTGTTTGTATAATTTACTTTCGTTAACTTTTGTTTTTAAACACCAACACAGCCCGACTCTTTTATGCACATTATTTTAAGTAATGCTTACATCAACGCAGTGAGATGGGCATTATTAAATTTCCCTTTCTCCACTTCATACAATTGAAGTGAATTATTTATTTCTTTTCTTTGATTTGCGGGACAAGACTCAGTGTCTTTCGTGTAGCATTATGTTTTTAGAATGCATCCCCTTGACCCACAGCATAGGTTTCTCAGAATGATTCTGAGAAACAGGTTCTGTTTTGTATATGTCTAGATTCTGTGATGAACATTTATGTTTTGTACACATCAAAGGCAATTGGGCAGGTCATTAGAACGTAGAGTTTAAATACTTGTCTGATTATATTTATCTTCCTTTATATGTACCAATCTTTTTCTTTGGTTAACAGAAGTTTTACTATGCTTCTCACTTTATTTTCTTTATTCTTATTTATAATAATAAGTTGGTACTAATATAAGAGAGTTCAATGTTAATCAGGAAAAAATACAAGAAATGTCATGATGTTAATATACATTTAATAATGTATGCAATTAAACCCAAAGTTTTCAAAGTTCTGAGTTTTGCAGAAGTAGCCCAGAAGATGGAAAATGATTCTTTATGTGATTTAGTATTCATAGCGTAAAAACAGACACAGTTGTTTGCAAGTAGCTCACATATTACTTCATTTTGTTTTTGTTTATACTCATGGAAAGGATATTTTATAACATATGAATAACTCACGGGAAAGCATTCCTCCACTGCAAAGCAAAATACAGTTTGAGTTGAAGAGGCTACTTTTTGTCTTTTGGGGCTAGTATAATAATGTATATAAATAATGCAACTGTCACTGAAAGTAATTCTATAAGGGCAGATATGGTACATTATATGTGTATAACTCTCAAATCTAATTTAGGAATATCTATATCTATATACATCTAAATATATATCTTTACAGGGTGATCATAAAGTTTGTGTGCAATTTGAAATTACACACTATTTTAAATTGCATCCAAACTTTATGGCCACCCTGTATATAGATCTGTATAATACATGCATAATGTAGCAATGTACATGTATAAATGTGTGTGCATAAATAGCCATTTTTAAAACAAAGCTTATCAAAGTATAATTTATAGAACATAAAAAGCAGCCATTTAAAGCATACATTTTGATGAGTTTTGGTAACTTTCTATGCTCATATACCATATATTCATCACCCAAGCATTTGTCACCTCCAAAATTCTTGTGCTCTATCCCTGTGAAACTCTCACGTTCTCTAAGCCATCACGGATATGCTTCCTGTCCCTACAATTTAGATTTTTCTTTTCTAGAGTTTCATGTAAACGTAAGCGCAACTGTTTTGTGGCTGGCTGCTTTTGATTGTTTTGTGATTTAGAAACAACACTCCAGGAGCAGTTATTAAACAGGCTGCCCACAGAGTATGACTGAATGGGCAGTGGGGAAGAAAAAGGATAACATTTTTTTTTCTGATTTCATTTCACAAGTCCAGCTTGTTAATATAATTTGTCCATACTTGCCTGATTGCAATTCATTTTCTAAAATAGGAGGTTTTTCTGGCCCAAACTTAAAATGACTAACAATAGCCACAATTGGTATGTTATCGGTATGAAATTACTTGAGTGATGTGTTAGGAAACATGCCACCATATCCACGTGAGAGATATTGGGACCAATATGCCATCACCAGTAGGTTATTCATGGCCTGGTGGTTTCAACCATCTTCAGTTGCCATCCCCTACAACAAGTAATGCTTTAATTTGTAAAGTTACTTAGCTTATAAAATGCATAATTATGAAAATATATTTAGAAGAATGTATGGTTTGGATTTTTCCTATGTTTAGCTTCCTAGGTAATTAATTGTCTACTTTATCTAGAGTCAGACACAAAGAGTGTTTACAATGGGAACAGGTAGTTCGTTCTAGTAAGTAGCTGGGATTCTTAGTCTGAGTTCATGGAAAAATGGTGATTCGGGGTGGTTCATTTCACTCAGCACAAAACCCCAAGGGATAGTTGACTTCAGCCCATGGAAAGAATAAGGTGGCAAGAAGTAGGTGAACTCTCAGGTTCCTAATCAAGTTGAGGAACTGTTGGACTTAATCAGTGGAGAGTGAGAAGAAAACTGAACCCCTCCAAACATGCAGAGGATAGTCAGGGTACTGGAGTAAGACAGCACAGTGGGCTGCAGGAAACACCATCTTACGTGGGGAGTCAAGCTTTCATCTCTACCGTTTCACCAGTATTGCTTTCGTAATTAACAACCTCCAGGTTGAAAGATCCAGTGGCCACTCTTGGTCCTTGTCGCACTCATCTTCTTGGTATAACATGGTAAATTTGGTCTTCTTTCCATCTGGAAATGTTTATTCACTGTGCTTGTCAGACCCCGGCTTCCTGGGTTCTTCTGACACCGCAGTGACTGTTTCTCAGCCTCCTCTACCCTTGTACTTTTTATATTGCAGGGGATTGTGTCTCAAGCTGCATACTTACTTCATTCTATACTTGAACATGCTTTCTGGGAAATTTTAACTTCCCTGTGTTTTAAATATCGTATATTTGCTCAAAATCAGTGTATATTTCTATCCCTGTCTTTTCCTTGAATTCCAGTATCAAATCCAACTGCCCACCCAACATGGTGCATGGTTAATTTGTACCTTCAAACTTTCAATTTCTCCTTCTCTTTTGAGTAAATGATAAACTCCAATCTTTTTAATACTCAGGACAGAAAAAAAAAATGAGAGTTGTTCTTATGTCCTCTCTTCCTCTGACATTCTTTATTTGTTATGGGTCTAAGTATGACCCCCCAGATTCATAGGTTGAATCCCTAACCTGCAGTAACTCACAATGTGACTATATTTTGAGATAGGGCCTTAAAGAGGCAATTAAGGTAAAATGAGGTCATGTAGGTGGGTTCTAATCCAATTTGTTCTCATAAGAGGAGGCTGGGACACATACATGTGGCACACAGGGTCATCACCATGTGAAAACATCTGTGTCTAGGACTTTGGCTTGCAAAACTTTGAGAAAAGAAGTTTATGTTGTTTAAGCTTCCTGGATGGCAGCATTTTATTATGGAAGCCCTGGAAAACTAATACCACATCCAGGCTATCAGCAAGTTCTCTCCTATATCCCAAATCTGACCATGCTCATCACTTCCTGCCTTGTGTCATGGTCCAAGTCACCACACCTTTTATTTGGCTGCTGTAACAGCTTTTCCACTGACATTCTCACTTTCATTCTTTATATTTTCAATCATTTATATCCAGCGATTCTCCTATGCTGTACCATGACTTCCAGAATAAAACAAAAATTCTAGCCCTAGATTATGAGGCCTTACATGATTGGCCTCTACATGACCCTTCACCAGCTGCCTTTCCTTCATTTTCATCACCCTCCCCTTGGCTTACTCCTTCCTTCTTTCTGTTCATTGAGTATAACTTGCAAACTTTCACCTCGAGGACTGTGTGTTACTGTCCCTCCACCTGGACATATGCAGAACTTCCTTTCTTACTTCCTGCAAGTCTTTTATCAAATGTCTGTTCATCAGAGAGAAGTTCCCACCTACGTTATGTAAAATGACATTCTATCCTAGTAACGCTCAGTCCTCTTGCAAGCTTTATTTTTCTCTGTAGCACTTATCAAGTTAGATGTCTATTATTTACTGTTACCCGAGTAGAATATAAACTCCAACATTGGCAGGAACTTTATTTTATAAACTTTGTTTTGTTTAATAAAGTTGGCTTTCTTGCCAGCACCCATCACAATCCTGGGATGTAATCAATATGCAATAAGTATTTGTTGACAAATAAATTGTCTGCTGATGTGCTTCGTGTCTTGGTCAAGATGGACTCGGGAATACTGGGCACATTAGTGCTTCTACTTTGAATGAACTGCAAA
This sequence comes from Galagoides demidoff, assembly GCA_963574575.1. Lineage (NCBI taxonomy): Eukaryota > Metazoa > Chordata > Mammalia > Primates > Galagidae > Galagoides > Galagoides demidoff. The sequence continues at coordinate 4,883 of CAUYQV010081061.1, forward strand.
AGCCAGGAATGACATTGAATTATAGGCTTGGTCTTGTCAGGTTAAATAAGTCTTCAAATTGAACAGTTTAAAGTGATTATTTAACAACTATTTGCTTTCTCTAATTAATAACTACAGTAGGCCACTAATAATGCAGTACTCCTAGTTTATTTGCAAAAGGTAGTGGTTTTAGAGGGATTGCTCTAGTTTTTGAACCTACATGTTTTTTCATTTTGTTTATTCTGCTTATTCTCTTTTCCTATTTGAGTGCAGCTAGATTTCTTCTGTAAGATTCTAGAAAAAAGAACAGAGACCAGTGGATGGAGATATTGAGAAAGTACTCTGTAGTTAGCTTGCATTATCAAGTGGCATACTCTTTGTCAGTACTCATTTGAAAATACTGGTGGGAGTATTGCAGCTGGAAAAACAAGCCCTGGATTTTTATTTTAGATGGACTTAGGTGAACTGATTATTTAGCCCTCTGTAGGGCTAGGAAGAAAGGAAAGATGCCCAAAACAATATACTAACTGATACTGATGGAAGGGAAGATAGCCATGGCCTTTATTTATATCCATGCTTTTGCTCCTATAGCAGACCACAAACCAATCAAAAACAATGAAGTCATTTGATAACCCTGACAATGATGGTTATGACACCAATGCTAATGGTATCAATGATGACAATGTTTATTTCTAAGTATTTAAGAAGATGATACCAGACAGATGTTAGTTTAAACTGTGGCTCTGTCACTTACAAGACATATGAGAAGTTTCAAGTTACTTAATTCCTATGGGAGTTAAATGCCTTCTTTTATGAAAAGAAGATAGTAATAGCACCTATTCCAACTTACTATACAGAGCTGTGCTGAGAATTAATTGTAAAAAATATGTGAGGTTTCACAGAACCTAATCATAGCAAGGGCTCAATATACCTTAGCATAAGCAATAAAAATTATAATAAAAGTGATAATAACAAAACAAATGCAATACTACTTACTGTGTGTTTGCCATTATTATCTGTATACGGAGCAGCTCTTGAGGGTGTGAGTCTATTAGTTTGTGTTGTGTATGGACCTTCCCACCTGGCCCACAAGATACAACAGCCTCAGCAGGCTCTGTGTCCTTATCTCAGGTCCTGCTTTTATCTGCCATGCAAATTACAGATAGCACTGGGTGAGACCATCCCCGGTATAATGGACTGGGAGATCTGCACAGCCTGTTGGGGTGGTTTTGTGTCCTCATTATTGAAGAAGAAAATGTATTCAGCATCCTCTAGGTCCTTTTGTGCCCACATTTCCATATTGATTAAACTTCACATTCCTGGCTTCTCCAAATTGGTCTCTCAGGCCTCATCTCCTTGTTGCTTTGCCATCTGTTTAATGTGTCTCTTACTGGCCTGATGAGTTAGGCTTCATTTCTCTTTGCAGGTTTTCTGCAATCAGTCAAGTAAAAATAAAAATGATAAATGAGCATCTATTGGGTGCCTACCATATTTCTGATACTTTGCATAATGTTATCTAATTCTCAGTAATCCTACCAAATGTATTATGGGTATTTCTACTTGACAAATGAAGTAACATTCCCATAACCATAAAACTACCAAGGGAGAGAACTAAGAATTGAACTTTATGTCCATTGCTCTTACCACAAGTCTACTTTATCTAGTGCTTAAAATAAGCACCAGTATCATGTGTCAGGCGATCTAAGGGGAAAAAGCTGATATAAGTAGGGCAAGCACACTGCCCACAAAGAGCTTGCAATTCAGATGCATATTCAAAAAAGAATAAGCCTACAGTATTTGGGGTAGTAATATGAATGAATGTGATTGTCTATGCAAATGCAATACGGGTGGTAGGAAATAGAACAAATTGGGAAATGCATTCTGCTTTAACCAGGACAGTTACAACTAAACTCTTTGTAGGAATGGAGGAAGATAAGTCATTGGTTTCCCTCTGAATTTTTAAAAGAAACAAGAAATTTGGATTTTTGTCTGCTATCTTCTTTTCAATATTGGAAATCAAAAAACCACAAAATAGTAATAGTAGCAATACATGGATCTATAAAATGAGCTTAATAGTGGAACTTCTTATTATTTCCTTGAGATAATTGGCAAAATAATTTGTTTTCTGGTTTTGCAGTACTGGAATATTGTCAGATCAGGCCTGATCTAGTCTGGAATCTATGAGGGTGGGGTGTGAGAGCTTGGCTACATATCATGTGGCCCATGCATATATTGTAAAGTGGAGAGCCTTGAGATTGATGGATGTTCCAGGCCAAGATGAGGAGGTGCTTGGCACATACACAGATTAGCTTGAATGTATAAAGGTGGCTGTTAATGCTTCCACGAGTTCTGATGTGACTGTTGCTCATACAGATGTTGTCATCTGCAACTGTGAGGTTTTGGGCCAGAAATATGCACATGTCTTTATGTTGTAGAAAACCTGGCTAATTTCTCTGTGGGGTATCCTGACTATGCTGATTTTATTTTATACAATTTAGGTAAGTAGATGCTATTTGATTTACCAAGATTGTTCTATATCGGGTATTTCTGTCACTTCTTACCTATTGTTGGCATTTGTCAATTGAATGATTATGTAGAGTTCAAAAAACAGGCAACTGTGGACTTTCTCCTATCTGTCAAGTAGAGACTTCTGGCTCAGATCCTGAGATACAATGTGACCAGTAAGTTTGAGAACTGACAATTCTGAGGTCCATAATACCAACATAGTACAAAAAATGAAGAAATAAAAATGTTTTCTGGAGTACAAAAAATGCTTCCTTCCTCTGAAGGAAGATTAATTACTATGAACTGGAGGGAGCAACATGGGCTCTCTTCAAAATGTCTAAGAATCATGATGAGTAGAATGTAGGGGGACATGTCATCTACAGAGGGAACACAGTGAGGGAAAACGTTTAAAGGCAGAAACCAATTTACAAAGTACACTCAAAAGAACCAAAATAAAAGCAGTTCCAAAACATGAAGTTTCTGAGGAAGAATCCCTGAATGATAAGGAGCAAGAACTCTGGATTACATCCAAGGCTGGTGAGAGAAAAGAATATTAATAATTTTCTAAGAAATCTTTGATCTTATAAATATTTCCGTTTCTTTTATTATGATGGATTACAAACTCACTCCCTGCCCTCATGCCATTTGCAGTTTAATAAATACAACAGCCGTCAGTCACATGAGTATGCAAATGAATACATCATTATAAGTGGTGCTAAGTATTGTGAGGGCACGTAACCATAGGAGGACGTAAGGAGGTCCATGGAAACTGAGATGAGTTCTTGGAGGATGAGTCTTGGACATTTGAGATAAGATTCGAAAGACAAGTAAAGTAACTAGGAGTTAAGAAAACAGCATGAATGAAGGTCCTGAGGAAAAGGAAGCTCAGCTTCATAGGGAGAAGGAGACCAGTGTGGCTGAAGCACAGAGAGATGGCTGCAAAATGAGGCTTGACTTAGGTGGAAAGGTGCCAAGGGATTCCAGAAGAATGGGAAACTATAACTGGCTTAAAATGGGAGGGGGGATGACAATATTCCATCTGAATTTCTAAATGGTTACTGTGGCCAGAAGACCTAGAGATATCTGAACACTTTGGCCTAACTGGCCTTTCTTCTCATGAAGAAGCATGTAGATATAAGCACAGAAAAGATTTTAAAGAAGGCAAAATGAAATTTAGTTAGTTTTAGTTAGTTGAGTTTAATATTAGACATGCTCTTTTGTTGCAACTTTTATATCTTCTCTTATCCTAGCAACTCTACCAACGGGTCTTATGTTTTTAGTTGTTATGAAGTTTTTGATGAAACTTTTGTAGCTGTAATAAGACACTGCTGTGTCTCAAGTCAGGTATCTTTAATGTCCTACCTTGGCGATCCTCTGACATCATAGGATCCCTTCTGTATTTATGCACGTGCAAACTGAAAGTGTGGGGAGTTAATACCAATGGGACTACCCTTTCTTGTTTTTTTGAGACAGAGTCTCTGTCACTCTGGGTGGAGTGCCATGGCATCATAGCTCACAGCAACCTCAAACTTAGGTGATCCTCTTTCCTCAGCCTTCCCAGGAGCAGGGATTATAGGTCCCTACCATGGTTCCCAGCTAGTTTTTCTATTTTTAGCAGAGATCAGGTCTCCCTCTTGCTTGGCCTGGCTAATAGGGCTTCCCTTGAACATGGCAGATATAGGCAATAGCTAAATGTCTCACCATCAGTCTACTGGTGCAAATGACTCTGAGACAAATTTCCAAAGAAACATCCTTTTTATAAGATTATAGGATCTTATAAAAGCCCTAGAGGTCATGGCCAATTGATACAAATTTTATATTGCCTTTCCCTCTTTTCTTTTCATTCTATTTTTTTTTTTTTTAAATCTCTCTGCCCTGCATTCTCGCCCCTTGGTATTACATTCCCTAAAAACAAACAAACAACAAAACCTATAGGCATGTATACTTTGGTCTTAGGTTCTGATTTTTAAGGGAACTGCAGGTAAGCCTGAAGCTCCATCCCAACTTTGAATTAAAAAATTGGCTCATCTGGCAAATATGTTTTTAACTTTCTGAGTAACTTAACACATCTTTTATTTTTTTCATAGATGATCATTTTTCCTCCTAGTATTACTGTAGGTGTTCCTGACACAATTTTTGTACTGCTTCAGGGTCTGACTTTCCTATTTAGAGTATATTCTTTAATCACAATACAATTAAGTTAGAAATTATTATTATTATTATTTTGAGACAGAGTCTTACTATGTCACCCTCGGTAGAGTGCCATGGCCTCACAGCTCATAGCAACCTCAAACTCTTGGGCTTAAGCAATTCTCTTACCTCAGCCTCCCAGTAGTTGGGACTACAGGTGTCTGCCAAAATGCCTAGTCGTTTTTGTTATTGTTGTTATTGTTGTTTAGCAGGCCTTGGCCAAGTTTGAACCCACTAGCCCTGGTGCATGTGGCCAGCACCCTAACCACTGAGCAATGGGTGCCAAAATTAACTTAACTAAAAATATGTCCCCAAATAATTGGAGGATTAAAACTTTCCACATCTAACAAAAAACAGTCATATGAAAACTTACAAGTGTAATCAAAATTTTACTTTCAGGAAAAAAAAATGCTTACATTAGCTGGCAAAAAAACCTGACATTTTTAGAATGCATTCAACATAAGACACTGATAAAAGCATTACAAATTAAACCTCCAGAAAAGAAAAATATAAGCAGAAGTTATTATAATAAAAAAGTCAAAGATAAACTAAAGAGGATAAGCAAAGCCAGAAGCTGGTTGCTTGAAAGGCTTAAAGCTGGACAAGTGTGTAGCAAAATTTATCATAAAAAAATGTGTCATGAGATTTCTAGGTTTTAAGATATGTTTATGTTCAGCTGGAGCAGATCTTAACCAGCGGTTTCCCAATTGTCCCTCTCATCCGTAGTATGTAAGCATTTTATTTGCTAAACAACCTCACCTTCCCTTTTTTAAATTTCAAAATATTAAAGGGATAGGAATGGTTTTGTTACACAGATACCGTGTCTTATGCTTAAATCAGGGTTCTGGGTGCATCTGTCATCAGAAGAGTGTTCATTGTGTTCAATACGTAAGGTTTTATTTCTCCCCTCACATTCTTTAACATTATTTATCAACACTATTAACTGGATTTACCATAGATTGAAGACTGACCTGAGTTCAGATACTGGCTCTAATATCTATGATTTGCTTGAGACTTTTTACTTTTCTGAGCCTCAGTTTCCTCATTTGGAAAATAAAAGAGTATTTGTCTAACTTTAAAGAACATATCTAAAATAAAAGAAAAGGTACAGTAAAAATGTGATGTTGTTATCTTATGGGACCACCATTGTATATGTGGTCTGTCATTGACTGACATGTTGCCACGCAGAGCATGACTTTGCTATTGTTATTATCACATTCTGCTTAATGAAGAGGAGCTATTGTTTTATAATGATGATGACCATATTTTACTTTTAGAACAGATTAGCATTCTTCTTCAGCCTGATGTTTGGATCTTATTCACCTTTTTGTCTCATAAACATGAAACTCAATAGGAAGTGCTCAGTAAATATTTACTGAATAAATAAATGCTATTTTAAAAGTTAATTACAGGTTAATGGGAGGGTACAAATAACCAAAGCATAATATTTGAATTTGTCAGGCAGAGTCCCTCTTGCAGTTCTGACCTGCATCCAAAAGGCATGCCGTGTACCCCTACATTGTGCCTATTCAATGGGAGCACCCCAAACCTCCCTGCCCTCTCACCTTCTACCCCAACTTGAATTGAAATGAGTTTTTCTCCTATGTGGGCATGAATTAGATCATCTATTGGTTTTATATTAGCATTGAGTACATTGAATATTCGCTTTTCCATTCTTGTTATAATTTACCAAGAAGAATGTGCTTCTATTCTATCCAGGTTAATACAAAAGATGTGAAGTCACCATACTTTCTCATGGCTGAATAGTATTACTTGGTATGCAAATATCACAGTTTGTTAATTCATTCCTGAGTTGATGGGCATTTAGGATGTTACCATGTCTTGCCCATTGTAAATTTAGCTGCAATAAACAATCTAGTACATACGTCCTGTGATAAAATGATTTTTTCCTTCGGGGTAGATGCCTAATAGTGGGATTGCAGGGTCAAATGGGAGATCTAGTTTGAGTTCTTTGAGGATTCTCCAAACTCCTTTCCCAAGAGGCTGTATCAGCTTGCAGTCCCACCAGCAGTGTAAAATCGTTCCTCTCTCTCTTCATCTGTACCAGTATCTGAAAGTTTGGGATTTTGTATCTACAAGTTTGGGATTTGTGATGTGGGCTAATCTTACTGGGGCTAGGCAATATTGCAGGGTGGTTTTGATTTGCATTTTTTTTTTTTTTGAGACAGAGTCTGATTTTGTTGTCCTCAGTAGAATCCTATGGTGTTATAGCTCACAGCAAGCTCAAACTTTTGGGCTGAAGCAATTCCTTTGCCTCAGCCTCCCAAGTAGCTGGGACTACAGGTGCCCACCACAGCACCTGGCTATTTTTAGAGACGAAGTCTCCCTCTGGCTCAGGTTGGCTTAGAACTGGTGAGCTCAGGCAATTCAGCAGCCTTGGCCTCCCAGAGTTCTAGGATTACAGGCACGACCCATCGGGCTGGCCTTGATGTGCATTTTTATGATGATTAGGGACAATGCACATTTTTTCCTATGTTTGTTAGTCATTCATCTGTCTTCCTCAGAGAAGGTTCTGTTCGTGTCTCTTGCCCATTGATATATGGGATTATTCTTTTTTTGTTGACTAATTTGAGTTCTCTGTAGATCCTGGTTATCAGGACTTTGTCAGATTCACAAAAGATATAAGTATCTTTTCCCATTCTCAAGGTTGTCTGTTTGCTTTGTTTGTTGTGTCATTAGGTGTGCAGAAGCTTTTCAGTTTAATTAAGTCTCATTTGTTAATTTTTGTTGTTGTAATTGTCAATGGAGTCTTCATATAAAATTTTTCACCAGGCTGACATCTTTGAGTTTTTCCCACACTTTCTTCTAAGATTTTTATCATTTCCTGCCTTAGATTTAAATCTTTTATCCATCTTGAGTTAATTTTTGTAAGTAGTGAAAGGTATGTGTCAAGTTCTGTCTTTTACATGGTTATCTAATCCTCTATCATCACTACTACTGAACGTAGTGCTGGAAGTTCTAGCCAATGCAATCAGGCAAGAGAAAGAAATAAAGGGCATTCAAGTGGGGTAAAGGAAGTCAAACTCTCACTCATTGCCAATGATATCATCTTATAGAATCCAGAGACTCAACCACAAGAGTTCTGGGAGTCATTAAAAAATACAGTAATGTCTCAATATATAAAATCGATGCCCACAAATCAGTAGACATTGTCTATGCCAATAACAGCCAAGTTGAGAAACTCATCAGAGATGCAATTCCCTTTATAATAGCTTCAAAGAATATGAATACCTAGGAATATACTTAACTAGAGAGGTAAGGGACCTCTACAAAGAGAATTAAGAAACCCTAAGAATAGAAATAGCAGAAAACATTAACAAAAGAAAGAACATACCATGCTCCTGGCTGTGAAGGATCAACATTGTTAAAATGTTTATATTTCCTAAAGCAATCTGCAGATTCAGTGCAATCCCCATTAAAATACCAACATCATACTTTGAAGATTTGGAAAAAATAGTTCATCATTTCCTATGGAGCCAGAAAAAACCTATATAATCAAGGCAATTCTTATTAATAAAAACAAAGCTGGAGGGATCACCCTACCAGACTTTATAAGATCATAGTGATCAAAATAACATGGTTTTAAAATAAATCCTTTTAAAAATGTAAATAGAAAGATTCAGGCAATTGGTACCTTTATGTTTTATTAGTTCATGGTAACAGAGAGAGATTTATTTTATTTAGGAAGAACAAAGAGAAAGTTCAGAGCACTTTCAAAGGGAGCTGTCAGTCAGTGACTCTCATGAAGGAGAAAAGGTGAGAGAGACTGACTGGTATCACTTAATGTACAGGCCAATGTGATGGGCAGGCTTATCCTGGGGTTTTACTCCATTATCCTAGGTTAGTCCGATCACCAAGAACTATCCTACTGAATAATATAAAATGTCCATTTTTGTAGATCAAAAGTAGTTTGAATTCAACGTTTTCATATTGTTCAACCTAATGCCCTGGGGTATTTTTCTACAGACGTTCTTTATTTATATTGATTTTTATTTTTTTCCTCTTCAGGTAACATCTGCTTAGAAGTTATCTTGAACTTTAAAAAATAGTATAATTCTTATAGCAATTGGCTTTATAAGTAAGTCATCAGCCATAAGTAAAGGAACTTTCTCCAATACCATAGCCTATAAAATAATATATTGTTGAAGGTAGACCCAAAGGCCTAGAATCACATAGAACTGGGTGTCAGCCTTGGTGCTGATATTGTCCAGTTGTTTAATAACCTTGAGAAAATTAGTTTACTTTTCTTGAGTTTCATTTTCCTCATCTCAGTAAAAGGTGTTGAGTAGAAAAGATTATATGTAAATATTCTTGCAGTTATAAATTTCTTTAAACACAAACATGAATCAAAGATTATAAAGTACATTCTTTACTGAGTCTATTGTTAATCAGATTTTTCATAAGGATAAATGAACCAATAATTTGTTGTGACACCAAATGTGTAACACAATGATGTAATTAAAGAAGGATTGGATAGAGAGCCAGAAATCTATTTTTCCAACTTTCCTGCTGACTGCCTTTAAGAAAAGTGGGTAATGTTTCTTGAGTTCATTTTCTATTCTATAAATTGAGAATAATAATAGTGATTATTTTAGGTATACCAGAGAATTATAATGAGTATCAAAGAAGTTATTCCTTGTAAAGGGCCTCAAAAGTTCTAAAAGAGTAATTTCCAGGTTTGGGATATCATAAGTCAGAACAAAATTTAAAAATGTTAGGTCATAAAATGGTGTCAATGATTTATTCATTAACTGTTAAAAATACTTTTAATTTTATAACAGTGTAAAATTATATATAGAGAAAGACTGTGAATGTTGGACTGTTCCCATATATCCTATAACTAGTTTCCATTATTAATAATATTTTACACTGTAATGGTATATTTTTTATAATTAATAAACCAATATTGGCACATTAAAATTAAAAAGTCCATAGTGGATTTTCTTAGTTTTTTCTTGAATTCCTTTTTATGACCCTGGATACCACATTGCATTTTAGTCATTGTGTCTATGTAGGCTCTTTCTGGGGTGACAATTTCTCATATTTTCCTTGCTTTGATAACATTGATAGTTTTGAGTTGTACTGGTATTTTGTATCATCAATTGAATGACCATCAGTAGAAATTTGTTTGATTTTGGGAGATAGACTATACAGGTAAAGGATTTTCTTCACATCATTTCAAGAGTATGTATGACCAACATGACATCAGTTTTGACATTAAACTTTATTATCTGACTGAGCTAGCATTTGCCAAGTTTCTCCACAATTAAGTTTATCTCATACCTCCCTCTTTCCATGCTTTGTTCAATGGAAGGAATTTACATTTTACACTTTAGAAGTGGGGGGTTATGTGCATAAGTTATTTAGAATTCTTTTGCATGGGAAATTTATCTCTTTTCCTGCATTTTTAATTTGTTCCATCATTTATTTATGTGCATATAGCTTCATGGATATTTATTTTTATACTTTGCATTATAATCCATTACTATTTTGTTTTGTTCAAATTGTTCATGTTTGGGCCTTCAGTATCTTTTTCACTTGGCTTCTGTGTCCCTTTGACATACCCATATAATTGTAGAGGTAATGCTTTTCTTTTCTTTCTTTTCTTCTTGTTTCTTTTTTTGAGCCCTTCTGTAGTTCCTGGATCTAGAAGATGCTTCTCCAGGCTCATCTCTTATATATACTGCCTCAGTTCTAGAATCAGCCCTTCCTCCAAGGATTTATGGTTCCTTTTTTGTTAATGAATGGTATTACAAACCACCGTCTGGGTACTAGTTGTTCTTATGCTATAAGGGTGTCATTGCTTCTAGTTTCCTTAACTGACAAAGAAGGAGAATCTATGTGTGTGTGTGTGTTTAAATTAAATCATAGCTGTGTACATTAATGCAGTCATGGGGTACAGTGTGCTGGTTCTATATACAATCTGAAATATTTTCATCAAACTGGTAAACAAGGCCTTCATGGCATTTACTTAGTTATTATGTTAAAAAATTTATATTCTACATTTAGAAAGATTCACATGTACCCTTGTAAGATGAACCATAGGTGTGGTCCCACCAATCTTATGTGTGTTTAATAATTCCTTTTACACATGTACCTATACGTATTGATCTATATGAAACTAAACTTGAATTCATACTGATTTTTACAAAACTAATCTATTCCCTTATGAATGATTCCTGCCTCTTTCCTTGCTCATCTGTGAGCTCCCACCCTAGCAGAAAGGAACCTGCCTTCCATCATCAGCTACTCATGTACATAATCGTTCAATTTAGTATTCATGGGTGGTGGTGTCAGAATTGTGAATTCATTCTCTTATGGGAAAAACTCTCAACTAGAGTATAGTGCTTTTGTATAGTTTCTGTTACTTTTTTCTTATAGACTACTTATTTCCAAAGGTATTTAAGCATCTTTCTCCTCAACTCCTTTAGTGATGTTATTTCATACATCATACATTTCATACATATAGTGAGATTGTTTTATTATAGGTTTTCATTCCATTCTGGGATCTTCTGACCTCTTAAATGATTTTTTTAAAAAAAATTTGCATATGTTGAGTTCACATAGGGGCTGTAAAGGTCAGTGGGTTTTCCTGAATGGCCAGTGTCATGTGTCCTACACTATAGTGTCATATGGAATGTGTTCACCACCCTAGAAACTCCACTGCACTTTGTCACTTCAATCCCCCAGAAGCCTTATAAGTCACTGATCTTTTTAGAATTTCAGAATTTTGCATTTTCCAGAATGCCATATAAATGGAATAGTCCAGTAAGCATCTTTTTCATAATGGGATTTTTCACTTAGCAATATGCATGTAAGTTCCCTTCATCTCTTTTTCTGGCTTAGTAGCTTATTACTGAATAATATTTAATTTTACAGATTTACCAAAGTTTGTTTATCTATTATTGGCCCATTAAAGGCATTTGATTGCTTCCAGTTTTGGACTCTGATGAACAGAACTACTACAAAGATTTGCATGAAGAGTTTTCTGTAACATAGTTTTCAAATAAGTTGGATAAATATATTTAGAAAAATGTCTTTAAATGTGGCTGAATTATTTTTATTCCCACCATCAAAGAATGAGAGCCCCTGGCAGCTGTGTGTTTTTACAAATATTTTATTCCTACCTGTGGATTGTGTCTTTATTATTTTCCCAATAGTGTATTTTATGGAGAAGTTTTTAACGTGAATAAATTGCGGCTTATTAACATTTTTTCATGGATTGCAGATTTGGTGTTATAGCTAAAGACTCATTGCCAAGCCCAAGATAACTTAGGTTTTCTACTGTGTTTCCTCTAAAAGTTTCATACTTTTGAGTTTTACATTTAGGCCTATGATCTATTTTAAAATAATTTTTATGAAAGTTGTAAGGTCTGTGTCTAGGGGTGTGTGTGTGTGTTTATTCCTGTGGGTTTAAGGATGCACAAGAGTGAAAGAGATTGTACAAAAATAGAATATAAATTATTTTTTCTTAGTGACAGAGTTTTTGCTATGTTGTCCAGGCTAGAATCAAACTTATATGGTGAAGCTAATTACTACGACCTGATCACTATATATAATGTATATCAAACCATCATTATGTACCCCATAAACACATATAATTATTATAAGTCAATTTAAAACTAAGATTTAAAAAAAATTGGTCAGTTTCTCAACATTAAGCACAACTTTAGCTGTGGGTTTTTCTTTTGATAACTGTTCCTTAGTGAATAAGGAAATTTCTGTATTCCAAGTTTTTGTCAAATGCTTCTCTGTATTAGTTGATAGGATTGCATCTTTTCTTCTCCTTTAACTTTTTAATGAGGTGAATGACAGCCCATCAATTTTTGAATGTTAAACCAGCCTTGCATACCTGGATATAGCCTACTTGTTTTTAGTGTTTAATTGCTTTTATATAGGTTGAAACTGATATGCCATTATTGTATTGAAGGTATTGCATCTATGTTTATAAGATATATTGGTCTGCAATTTTGCTTTCTTTAATGTTTACCTGGTTTTGGCATTATGATAATGCATCTCTCATGGAATGTGTTAAAAAATATTCCCTCTGCTTCTATGTCTTGGAAGATACTATAGTGGCTTTTATTATTTCTTCCTTATATGATGGGTAAAATTCACCAGGGAAACCATCGAGGGCTGATTCTTTCTATTTTGGAAGGTTCTTAATAATTGGTTCAGTTGTTTCATATATATTAATACATTGACTATTCAGACTAATTATTTCTCCATGTATAATTTTTAGTAGTTTGTGTTTTTGAAAGAATTGGTTCATTTTATCCAAGTTATTAAAACTGTGGGAATTCTCTCTTTCTCTTTTATATGACTAGATGCTTATCAATTTTATTAATCTTTTTAAAGACCTGATGTTTGTTTTTGTTAATTTTCTTCCTTGTTTACTTGTTTTCAAGGAATGGTGTCGGGGATAAAGAGTAGCATTACATGATGATGGGTAAATACTCTAAGAAAACACAACACATCTTAATGTGCATGTGACTAAAAATAGAGTGTTTTGTTAAACAAAAACTGATGGAATTTAAAAAAGAAATAGATAAAGCTGTTGTTATAATTGGACACATAAGCCCCATCTACTAATATTTGAAATGGACAGATTCAGTAGGCAGAAAATCAGTAAGGACACAGTTGAACTCAGCAGTGCCATCAATCAACTATATATAATATCCGGAGGCTACTTTATCCAGTAATAACAGATTACATATTACTCTAAGCTCACAAAGAACATTCATCAATATAGACACATTTGGGATCATAAAACTCAACAAATTTAAAAGAATAGAAATAACATAATGTTTGCTCTCAGGCCATAGCAATCAATAACAGAAAGGTAGTTGGAAAAATGTCAAATACTAGAAGATTAAACAAAAAAATTTTAAATAAGACATGAGTTAAAAAAATAATTTTAACAGAAATTAAAAAAATGAACAAAATAAAAATAGAATACATCAAAATTTGTTAGATACAGCAAAAGCAATGCTTACAGAAAATTTATGCCTTGAATGCATGTATTAGAAAAGAAGAAAGATTTGAAAACAATCCTATATACCTCCACATTAGTAAACTAGAGAAAAAAGAGCAATGAAAATGCAAAGCAAGCAAAAAATAAGAAATATATAAATATTACAGCAGAAATGAGTGAATTTGGAAATAGAAAATCAGTAGAGAAAATCAACAAACCCAAAGTGTTTTGTTTTTTAAATTATTAATTGATGAACCTCTAATCAGGACAACTAACAATAAACTAATAAATTAGTTACTGAGATCATAAATTAAAGGGGGGATATCACCACAAATCTCATAGATATGAAAAATGTAACAAAGAGAAGAGAAATGCTATGAACAACTGTATGCCTACAAATTTGATAATTTAAATGAAATGGGCCAATTTCTTGAAAGACACAGTCTGCCAAAGCTTACAGAAGAGGACAATGACACAATCTTCTGAAGTTTACATGAGAAAAAATAGACAATGTATATAGGTTTATCTCTATAAAAGATATTGAAAAAATAATTAATAACCTTCTAAAGGAGGAAACGCTAAACTCAAATAAGATTCACTAGTGAATTATATCAAATAACCAGTGATAAAATTATACCAGATCTCTCCCAATTCTTCCAGAAGATAAAAAATGAAACATTTCCTAATTCATTCTATGTGACTAGTATTATCCTAATAATAAAATCTGACAAAACATTACAAACAAAGAAACAAAAACAACAAGAAAACTACAGATCAATGCTTTTCAAAAGCACAGATGCAAAAATTCTCAACAAAATTTTAGTAAATCAAGTCCAACAATGTATAAAAAATTATATAACATGATAAAGCAGAGTTTATCCCAAGTATGCAAGGCTGGTTCAACATTAAAAAGTTAATTAATATAATCCATCACATCAATAGTATAAAAGGAGAAAAATCATATGATTATTTGAGTAGACAGAGAAAAAAAAGACATTTGACAAAATCCAACACTGATTCCTTTGTGTGTATGTGTTCCAATAAAATTTTATTTAAAAAATTAAAAAAAAAAAACCCAGTGGGCCATATTTGGCCAATTGGTCACAGTTTGCTAATTCCTACATTATCTCATTTCTTCCTCCTAATAATCTTTTAAAAAGTTGTCTGTAAGCAAACACAAAACATATGGGAACTTTCTCCACTTAAAAGCAAATATCTACTAACCACCTCCACCCCCCACCCCACACATATATAACATTGTACTTAATGCTGAAAATCTTGGAGCTTTCCTAAGATAACAAATAAAGCAAGGCTGCTTCATCTCACACTTTTCAACATCATTCTGGAAGTCTTCGCTAATCAGAGGACAAAAGTGTATAATTGGTAGACAGGTTACGAAAAGAAGATAGAAAACTATCTTTGTAGATGACATTATTGTCTTTAAAAAAATACACAATAATTAAGAAAAAATAATCCTGGGACAGCTAATGAACAGTTCTCACAAGGTTGCAGAGTACAAGGTTAATAACAAAAATCAATTGCTTCCTCATATACCAGCAATGAACAAATGCTATTTGAAATTAGACATTTTGAAGACATCTTCAAGACTCCCATTTCAGTAGGACTTGTGTTATGAATCCCAGGGAAATTCTGTTATCTCGTTTTTTCTGTTAACCTGCTAGCTTTGTGAGATACCAAACAACTCTCTGCTCCTTAGGAGGTTTCTCTCTCTCTCTTTCTTCCTACTTCTACTCTCGGACATTTCCCTCTGCACCTGGTGAGGGCCCCTTGGGAAGTAAGTGGCAGCCATGTATCAAATTTGCTCTAAACTGGGATTCCTCAGGATCATGTCCAACATGTCGACCCATGTGTGACCATTAAACTTTTGCTTGTTTCTTTTTACACCAGCAAAGTTCCTTGTGTATGATAGGTTTGCTCCTCAGCCTACAGAATTCTACTTGAAAGGGATTGCACCTTTTTTGAACATCATTTATTTTTTTTAACATCATTAACTCTCTGATGATATTAAAAACAAATGCTGATTTTTTTTAACCTTATTCAGTTTTTTCTTGTTATTTTGATGTGGGAAATGGTCTTTTGTGATTCTTTGCACCCTAACCAAACATGGAAACTTTTTTATTTTGTTTCTTTTTTTTTCATATGTAATTCTATTTTTTTTTATTTTTTTTAATTTTTTTAAAAAGCAAAGTTTATTTTCTTTTTCCCCATTAGAAAAGTAATCAGAGCTCATAATAGCAAATTTGGCAAATAACAAAAAATGTAAAGAAAAAATCCTTAATAATTTAGTATACTTGATATATTTCTCTTTAGTTCTGTACCATGTTATTTAATAGTCATGATTATATACATCTTATGATAAGTAACACTTGTGGCTTTTTTAAATTTAAAAATATAACAGGGGCGGCACCTATGGCTCAAAGGAGTAGGGCACCGGCCCCATATGCCGGAGGTGGTGGGTTCAAACTCAGCCCCAGCCAAAAACTACACACATATATATATATGACAAATATTTTTCCAAATGTTTACATTATTGACTAAACTTAATTTGAATGGGTGCTTGATTGTTTATATTATTATAACTTATTTCAGAGAAAGAAAAACTCATTTCATTATTTCCTCATCGTTGGGTATTTAGATGGTTCCCAGTTTTTCCATCTGATTGTTATGTTGTTGAACATCAAGCCTTTTCTGAATTTACACTTATTTCCTTAGCCTGGATTCTCAGGACAGACAAGATGATAATGAATACTAAAGGCTCTTGCATTGCAAGATGATTTGGCAGATAGATTTTTCTAATTTATGCTGCTACCAGCAATGTTTGAGAATGCCAGTTTATTACATCCTAGCCAGGTTTTGATGGTCTTCTTCATTTTTGTATTTATTTCTTATTTGAAAGGAAAAAATTCATCACAGGTTTAACTTGCATTTCTTTAATTAATGAGGTTAAACATTTTTTATCAAGTAAGTATTCCTTTTTGGAACACAATCCATTCATATCCTTTTTCTGCCTTGCTATTTGGCTCTTTAATATTAATCTTTTTAACTTTCATGAAAGTTAATTCTTATCTTCTGAATGTGCTACAGACACTTTTTTCTAGCTTATTACTTTCCATTTGATTTGATTTGTCTGAGATACAAAATACATTTTTTAAAATATTTCAATGTATTGCTTTTTAAGATTGTGTTATCTTCTGTTACTTTAAACTGAAATGGCCTTCGTCCTGGAGACCCAGTTTTCTGTTTGTTTGCACTGACTATGTTTGTTAGTTTGTTTGGCTAATGAGGGTAGTGATTCAGACTCCAAAATCTAGAATCAGACTGCCCAAATTCCAATCCCAGCTCTACTGCCCAGCAGCTCTGTAGTATGAGGACAGGATACTTAAACTCCCAGTGGCTTCATTTTTTTAATCTACAAAATAGGAACACTCATGTACACCTCAGTTGTTCTGAGCGTTAAATTATTTAACATATAAAAGCACTTTTAGAAGCTTATAGTAAATGTTATGTAAGTGTTGGCTAATAACATTTATAGTAGATTTATATTGTTTAAAAATCCAGGCTGGGCTCAGTAGCTCACACCTATAATCCTAGTATTCTGGGAGGCCAAGGCGGATGGATTGCCTGAACTCATAGGTTTAAGACCAGCCTGAGTAAGAGACACCCTGTCTCCAAAAGGCAAAAAAAAAAAAAAAAAACAAGTCAGGGATTATGGCAGATACCTACCGTCCCAGCTATTTGTGAAGGTGAGACAAGAGGATAACCTAAGCCCAAGAGTTTGAGGTTGCTGTGAGCTACAGTCCCTATGCATGGGACTGTACCAAAAGCAATAGAGATTCTGTCTCAAAAAAATAAAAAATTCAACAGATCTAAGCTCTATTTTCCTATTTTTCAAAATTGTTTATTTTATAAAAATGTGCATAGTTTTACCTACTTGTTTTTCATGATGAAATTTCAGTCATACTCCTAAAAAGATTTCCAATGAGAATTATATTGGCCTCAGGCCATCTTCTTTTGTTCTGGCTTTACAAGGCTGTACGGCATGGTGAGAAGCACCTGCATGGTGGTTAAGAGCAAGAATTGTAGCATGACATACGCCTGAGTTTGTGTGTCCCTCAGTTTTGCTACTGTCTACCTGTATGACAGTAATAGTACCTGCAATAATCCAAATGTCTACCAACTAATGAATGGATAAATGAAATATGATATGTCCATATAATGGAATATTATTCCATCATAAAAAGGAATGAAGTATAATATATGCCACAACATGGCTAACCCTTGAAAACATTATGATTAATAGCTTAGTGATTGCTTAGAGCTTTGGGAAGATGGGGACAGTGACAGTGATAACTTTCTAGTTAAGTCTCACATGGTTTAAACTGATCAGTGGTGCCAAAATTGTATGTCTGCATCCTTACTGCAAAGAAAACCAAGAATTTGAGTTCTGACCACTACGTTGAAAAATTTTCCATTTGAATATGAAAATTTCCCCTGAAATAGAAGAGTTATGTAAAAGGCCATGGACCTTTTGATCATAATGAGATACCTATTGCAAGGACAAAGCATAGAATCCCAAAAAACCCGAAGTCTTGGGGGTAAACAGAGGAAGAGGATCCAGAGAAGAAAATACAGAAGAATGGGAAGTATAGATGGAAAGAAAATCCAAAAAGAAAAAAATATATCAGAAAATAGATTAAGGAATTTCACAAGGGAGGGAGTGATCAAGAATGTTGGCACTACACTGAACTAAAATCAAATAAAGACAGAATTATCCACTGGCTTTAGCTATTTTGGGAGGTCATTTATATCTTTAGCATGAGAAGGAATCCCAGTTTCAGTGGGATGAAAGAAAAGTAGGAGATGATGACCAAAAAACATACACTACCTGAAGATCTAATTCCAACGTGCAGGCATTTAATAAACTTCACCATATTTAATCCTTATAAAGCCTTACGGGGGAGGGACCATTATTCCCATTTTACAGATAAGCAGATTTTAAGACAAAGGTCGTGGAGGCGGCAAGTCTAGGTCTCACACCAAGACCTCTCTGACATCAGAGTCAGAAAAAACCCTTAAGCACTAAATCATGCTGCCCACATTTTACAATTGTTGTAACAATTGTAAACCCACAGTTGTGTGTTTTAGGACAATCCTCCAAATCAGAGATCCTCTGAAGGGGAAGAGATGTGAACTCTGTTCTTCCTGGTTCTACTTCATTCTGGGTTTAGATCCTTAAAGCCAGAAGTTCTCTACCCCATCCTCCCATTATATTTATTCCTCTATTTTATTTGGTTTTGAATCCTTTGTTGCCCTCCCTGGATGTATTTTTCCCTCTGAGGAAACACTCATTCTCTCAATCTTGAACGGTTTGCTCTGACAAGTGCTAATTTCACCTCTGCCTCCGGGGCTGTGCAAGTCACTCAGTCTTGAGCAATTAGAACATAGCCTCCCTCTGGCCACTGTGACAAGTGTAAGAGTAAGCTTGCAGCCAACTCCAAGCCTGTGAGTCACATCCAAGACTTACACCATACCATTGCGGAAGAGAAGTCCTATTTTCTGTTAGACTTGAATGTGGGAGGATATAGACCCAGGACTACAGGAACCATCACTAAGGATCTAAAAAGGAAGCTACCCTTGGGCGAGCAAATCCAGAAGGTGGGATTCCAGTGATGTTATTTGAGGCCTTGATTCAACCTTCATTTGAAGCCAGGACCTCTGTACTTTTCATAATCTATACTAATAATTTCGTTTGTTTAAGTCCATTTGAATAGAATTTTTTCTCACTTCTTACCAAGAGAACATAGCTTAGCACTGCTGGTGTGGTATTTCATTTCTCCCTCAGTGGAATGTTAGCCACGGAGTCTCCTGATCCTGCCATGATTCTATTTAGGCTCTATCCCCATCAATGATGAGGATGGTGTCTTGTATGTAGCAGGTGCTTAGTAAATGTCTATGGATTCAGTACAATTAAATGAGGGCTGATTCCACAGTATTCTCTGAAAGTTCTTTAGAAAAGCCTTCCCTCAGGCGAGGCACGGTGGCTCAGGCCTATAATCTCAGCACTTGGGAGGCCAAGGTGAGTAGATTGCCTGAGCTCACAGGTTCAAGACCAGCCTGAGCCAGAGCAAAACCTCATCTCTAAAAATAGCCGGGCGTTGTGGCAGGCACCTGTTGTCCCAGCTACTTGGGAGGCTGAGGCAAGAGAATCGCTTAAGCCCAAGAGTTGGACGTTGCTGTGAGCTGTGATGCCACAGCACTCTGCTGAGGGTTACAAAGTGAGACTCTGTCTCAAAATAGAAAAAGAAAAGCCTCCTATCTTACAAGTTTACTGACTGCTGCTTTTGTCTCTTAATCACAAAAGTAATCTGTAGAAGTTTCAAATATTTCATCTTTCTCTTTGTTTGACTCCACATTGAACTGGAATTTAGTGTAAATATGTACTTGGAATGTTCACTGCCCCCTGCAACAAAACAGATTGGATGATGCAAAGTGGATTGCTCCATCAGTGAGGCAATAAAATGAAATGTTTGCTTCATGTCTTTTGTAAAAGAAACTCTTTTTCTGGAGCTTGATTCCTTTCACACAAAGCTACTAGCAGCCTCAAATAAAAAAGGGGCAAAGGGGTGGTGCCTGTGGCTCAAAGGAGTGGGGCGCCGGCCCCATATGCTGGAGGTGGTGGGTTCAAACCCGGCCCTGGCCAAAAAACTCCAAATCAAGTAAATAAATAAATAAATAAAATAAAATAAAAAAGGGGTAAAGAAGCAGGACATTTCACTGTTCATGACTGTGAAAACTTGGCAGCAATCCTGTATGAAAATGGCCATGATCTACTGCTGCTGTGTTCTGTGGAGGAACGCTGCTCCCTGGGCTGGGCTCAATAAACCAGAAAGACACAGACTGAAATTAGAACTCTCAGAACACTTAAGGAACAATATTAAATGATGTGTCATTGCAATGAACAGCTTGAAAATCCTGATTTGCTTGTATTAACAACTGATGAGATGGCAGTTTCACATTGCAATGAGCAGGGAGAATCTACCACATCTTTACAGCAAAAAAAAAAACCACTGGAGGAAATATAAGGAATTGTTCACAAAAATATTTCAGTTCATCCTCACTATAATTATAGCTGCCTCTTCCTGAGTCCTTATTTTGTATTCAGTATACTTGGCACGGTTCGGAGTATTTTACACTTATCAATAATAGGTAGTAACTATTATTATCCCCATTTTACAGATATGAAACTGAGGCACAGCACAGTCACTTAACTTGTTCAAAGTTGTACAGGTTTAATGAAAGAGTTAGGACTCATATCAGATAACCTTGCTCCAGGCATCTGTTCTTAACCATTATGCTTTATTGCTTTTCAGAAAATTTGCACAGATAAGTTGACAAGCTTGTAGGAATGCAGGAAGATGATCTTTAGGGAAAGTCACCTTGTAACATCTACTAACATTTAAATTACACTTCCTTTAACTTAATCTAAGAACATATTCTATAGAAGTAACAGATATATACTAAAGTATTTATGTATAAGAATGGTTACTGCAATGTTGTTAGTAGGAATTGGATAATTCTGACGTCTGTCTATAAATAAAGGTTGAATTAACAGTGACACAGTCATATTTTGGCAGATACATTTTGAACAAATTGGATCTAAATCTATTGACCTGGAAGCATACCCATGGTGTAGCATTAAATGAGGAAAGCAATTAGCAAAGAACTAGATAGAATGTGATCCTTTATAATCAAAAAATGAGCAAAGAATATATACATATTTGTGTGTGTGATTTCAAGAAAATTGAATATAATTGGGATAGATCGGGCTGTCACTATATAGAGGTGGTGGGGGGAAGAAGTGGACATAAAATAAGGCAAGAAAATAAAGATTAAAACTACACAGAACAATAAGCATCACATAATGTCAACTGAGAATGTCAGGTTTAAAACTCCATGGTATTATTCACATATATAATAAGTGAATATGCATTTTAGGAAGAGCTGGACAGTGACAAGGATAAATGTTAAATCAAATATTAAATTGATTAAGTGAAAATTTTATGAAAAAACTTTTTCTTGGATCTTAATATAGAGTTTTATAATAAAGGCCATTAATAACTAGGGAAGATTATAAACCTTTTTAGGAGAGAAAGCAAGTTTGGAACCCAAATGTCAAATTAAGAATCTCTTTCAGAGGGCAGCACCTGTAGCTGGGACTACAGGCACCGGCCTCATATACCAAGGATGGGTTTGAACCCAGCCCCAGCCAAACTGCAGCAACAACAATAACAACAAAAATATAGCTGGATGTTACAGCAGGTTCCTGTAGTCCCAAGCTACTCGGGAGGCTGAGGCAAGAGAATCATCGAAGCCCAAGAGCTGGAGGTTGCTGTGAGCTGTGACAGCACAGCACCCTACTGAGGGCGACAAAATGAGACTCTGTCTCTAAAAAAAAATCTCTCTTAGAGTTGTAAACTTTTTCTTCCAATCAAGTTACAATCAAATCTTATAGGCTTCTGAATCCTATTGGCTTTACTCGATTTGCTTGACTATAGTAATGATTGTGGATATGTATATCAAAATATGTCATCCACCTTAAATGGAGGTAAAAATAACTATTTAAAGTGAAAAAAGAATATCTAAGTGTATGCAGCATGGGCACTCACCTTTTTCTGTTTCAGAAAAAAGAAAAAAAGGAGAAAATAAAAGAGAGAAAAAAAGCATATTAGACTACAAGTACAAAGTTGCCTGAGAATGACCTTGAATCTGCTTTAATTTTTAAAAGTAAATTATTTTTGTTATTATTGTGTTTTTCTAGCAGCTCCACTCTGTTCTGCTCAGTTTTGAGGGTGAGATTTATAAAGAATTTTAGCAGGTGAGTGACATGACATGATTGTATTTTAAAAGTATAAAATGGGCTCAGTGCCTGTGGCTCAAGTGGCTAAGGCGCCAGCCACATACACCTAAGGTGGCGGGTTTGAATCCAGCCCGGGCCCGCCAAACAACAATGACGGCTGCAACCAAAAAATAGCCAGGCATTGTGGTGGGCACCTATGGGCCTAGCTGCTTGGGAGGTTGAGGCAGGAGACTCACTTGAGCCTAGAAGTTGGATGTTGCTGTGAGCTGTGATGCCACAGCACTCTACCCAGGGGGACAGCTTGAGGCTCTGTCTTAAAAAAAAAAAAAAAAAA
>CAUYQV010081062.1:0-34272 GCA_963574575.1 Galagoides demidoff
CGCCTGTGGTCCCAGCTACTTGGGAGGCTGAGGCAGGAGACTCGCTTGAGCCCAGGAGTTGGAGGTTGCTATGAGCTGTGATGCCATGGCACTCTACCCAGGGGGATAGCTTGAGGCTCCATCTCAAAAAAAAAAAAAATACCCAGAATACCTGGAGAAAGAACAGATGTTCCTCACTTATGAACAGATAGGTTTTTAAGGGTCATTAAAATAATGGAGAAGCCCATCTACAAAGGGAAGCTTCATCTTACAAAGAGTTTAAATTTCTCATTTTAAAGAAAAACCTTGCTAATAAATTGAAATGAAGCATGACTTTCTGTGAAGGTTTCTAACTGATCTTGGGTTTTCCTCTTATCTTGCAAATTCAGCCAGGCTGATCTTTTCTAAAATGATAATCTGATAGCATCACATAAATCAATGGGCTAAAAATCCATCACGAGAATGTGGTATGTTGTTCTGTTCCCAGCTTTAGCAAAGTACACCGATTCTTCCACTGAAAAGCGGCAGAAATTCTAGATGAAATGTTGAAAATATATGTATATTTGAAGGTTTTGAAGAGCAGCCAGGGGAGTGAGCATTGAAGTGTCAAAATTCCAAGAGAAGAGAAGAACGGAGATGCTTCTGACATGAGGACAGCTGTCTGCCTCAGAGCACCTGGCAATGGAATTTGGCAGCCTGCACCCAATAATGGGGGCTACAGACTCTGAAGGGGTGCAAGTAAGGGGACTATATACCAACAGGGGGGATGATGCATCAGTTTCAGCTGAACATTAGGTCATCTCAATAAACTAGTAAATAAAAATTAGAATTTAAGGGCCACCAATGAGAAGAAGCCCATGTAAACATTTCATGCTTTTAATTTAGATGCCCGAAGGTCTACATCAAAGATGTCAGGGCTAATAGACTAATATTCCCAAAGACTGAAACCCGGTCAGATCAGCTCTACCCTGAACTATATCAAACCGATATGTCTTTAGCCCAAAGGACGGCTAGAAACAAAATTAAATCTTGCCTCAAATAAAATAACTTTATCAGGCAATTAAATTATCTCTGTAATTCATGTACAGTATCTGACTGTGCATAACAGTTTTCAAAATGTTTATTATTCAACTTACTAGTGGGCAAGACTAACTCTAATAGACAACAGAATAAAGAGCAAAGAGCTATTTACAAAAGAAAGAAAAGATTTACTAGAGATTCAGATATTTAACCAAATGTCCAATAATGATAGAATTTTAAAAATCAGCTATTAGAAAAAAAAAGATTCACAGGAGACCTGATCATATTAGAGCTACCAGGTATTTTAAAATAAATGTGATTCCAGATAGAAGATATGATTAGGAATTTCAAAATTATTGGAATCTATAAAAGATGTAAATAGAAATTGCAGAACTGAAAACTACAATTTACTAGAATTTAATAGGTTTTATACAAGAATAAAGAGAATTTGCAAATTGGGAGATTGGTGAGTAGAATGTAATAAGACTAACCATAATTTTGAAGACATAAAAATATGTATATGCATCCAATAAAAAGGTATAATATATATGCTATTAAAGTTTATAGAAAGTGAGGAGAGAAAATGTACAGAAATAATATTTGAGAGGTATTGACAGAGAATTTTCAATGAAATATCAAGATAAAAATTTAAAAATAACTATAATCAAAATGCTGAATAAATACATGGATATGGAAAACTACACCTTGGGAACTTATAGTAACGATGCTGAAGACAAAACGAAAAATCTTAAAAACACCACCCCCAATAGATCATCTCTAAAGGAGTGAAAATCAGAATTCTTGAATTCTCCACAGAATTTCAGAAGTCAAAAGGCAAAGATGTTTAAAGAATATGTTTTAAAGCAATGAAATAAAATAACTGCAAAAGGCAAAGATGACAAAAATAATTTTCAAGAACAAAGATTTATACAGATAAAGAGTGCTATATAACCTCAGTTATTAAGATACTATGGAACTGGTACAAATACTGATGGAACAATAGACCAGAATCCAGAAATCAATCCATAAATATCCATACATTTAATTTAGGACAAAATTACTGATGTGCAAAAAAGGATGCAACTTGGGACAAATATGACTGAATTGATTAGATATTCCTGTGGAATAAATATTTTGATTCACAATTTCTTATTTCCATATGTAAAAATTAACTCATGCCTGTCATCCTGCCACTCTGGGAGGATGAGGTGGGTGGATCACCTGAGCTCATGAATTTGAGACTGGCCTTAACTAGATAGAGCAAGACCTTCTCTCTAAAAATAGCTAGACATCATGGTGGGCACCTGTAGTCCCAGCTACCTGGGAGGCTGAGGCATGAGGATTGCTAAGAGTTTGAGGTTGTTGTGAGCTGTGATTCCATGGCACTGTACTGAGAGTGACAAAGTGAGACTCTATCAACTAAAAAAAAATAACTCAAGGTGGATTTTATTATGTATTTTCTTACACCCACTTAATATTTTGACAAAAGTTAGACATAATATTCTTTTTATGAACCCAATAGAAATGCATACATAAGTTCACAAATAATCATGTGAGGATATTAATAACAGTCGTATTTGTAATAATCCAAAACTAGGAACAACTCATAAATAGCAGCATAAATTGTAATATGGTCAAAACATGGAAAGCCTTATCTCTGTGGAATGAATGCAATGCAATGCATACAGAGAGGAGAAATCTCACAATGTTGGCGAAAGAATCCAGACACAACAAAGTGCATAATGTAAATTTTAACATTTATAAAAAGTTGAAACTCAGCTATGGCATTAGAAATCAGAGTAATGATTATCCTTAGGTATTAAGATGTTAATGAAAAGGAAACTGCTGGTCCAAAAGTTGATAGTATGAATTGGGCCAAACTTGTCATACCCGACTAAAACAGACTTGAGAGTCTAAAAGCACTCGGACTAAATAACATTGCTCCAACAATATAATTCCTTGCAGGCCTGGCTGTTGAAACTGCTGGTTTTATCTGACATCGATGGAAACATCCTACTGCTACTCTAAGACCAGTTCTACTATCAGTAGGCAATCAGAGGTTGCTGGCTCCCCAAAATTTTACCAGTGCTAACAAACTTTCTGGAAAAATAATATGTGACATTTCTCCCTTCTATAAAACCTCCAAGCTCCTTGTTGTTCTCTGGACGTACTGAAGGACCACCTGGTCTGCCTGTATGCCCCAGTTAAAATTCTTGCTTTCCAGATAAAATATTTTAGACAGATATATATATTTGACCTTAAAACTGATAAAATTTGATTTCTTTATAAGGAATAGACATTGTATAAATATGCTTCTTGTGTACTAATTCCTCAGTTTGTACACTTATGAGTTCTATATATACATTTCAATAAAATTATATAGAAACCCCTTTAAATTGTCTACCAAATATAATCTGACTGTAGCAGTTGGCTTAGACTGAGTTTTGCTGTATTAACAAAAGATCCAATAATACCAGTGACTTACCACAGCGAGTATTTCTTTCCCATTCATGTATGTGTTGTTTGGGGGCTGCCTTCTGATTTGAGAGCAGTGATAGGCTTATAGAACAGCTCTTAATTTTCCACTCAGATTTGGCAAACTTCACTTCTTACTCACATTCTACTAGCCAAAACCATTCATGTGGATATGTCTGACATCAAATAGGGCACATGAGGAATGACACTAGGCGCAATGGCTTGCAAGGTCATCCACCATCTTTCCCCACCTACACCAGCATTCTCATCAGCTGTACCAAATATGTTAAGCGTCAGAAAGAATGAGTTGTTTGTGGTTCACTACACTTACTCTGCTATAGCTGGACTCTAAGACTTAGGTCACCCCATATTCTTGGCTTGTAATACCTTTCCTCTTCACTACTTTTTCTTTTACCTGACTAAATACTGCCCATTATTCTTTAAGATTTGGTTGAGAAAACTCAACAAATGATATTCATACCCTACTTGGAATGATCAGAGGTATACCATCATGTATATTTGTGTTAATAGCAGGTAAACATAACCATGAATAGTTTATTTTTGGAGTTCTCCTCTACTGTGAAACTTACTTTGACCACTTCAGCACAGGTAGAGAGTACCTATACCTCATATATTCTCTGTGCCCATTGCTGCCACTGCACACATGAGGTCTGACAATTATGTTTATGAACTGGCCACCATGTGCTTACATTGGCAGCACTGTACAAACAACTTGGTAATGTTTCATAACCTTGGTATATCAGTGTCTCACAGTTGTGTTTGTGTCAACATGTGGTGGTTTCCTGCTGAGTGGCATTCATTATGTTGTGATGTGGTTTTGTGTGTTATCGCAGGAATGTAGGAGCTCGATTACAACAATGAAAAAACATTAAATTTCGTGTTAAATTTGGCAAGAGTAGAAGTGAAATCAGGGATATGTATAGTCCAAGTTTCCATGAAGAAAAGTGCAGAAAAAAATTGCAAAAATTCATTAACTTGTGCATCAAATCATCAACTGATTGTAAGAAGCATGGCAGAACAAGTAAACATTGATAAAGAAACAGGAAAATCTTAACCGAAAATCTTGGCCCGAAAAACTCATGGTTCTTGCATCACAACAATGCACCAGCTTACATAGCACGTTCTGTGAGGGAGTTTTTGGCCAGGAAACAGATAACTATATTGGAACAACCTCACTCACCTGATCTGGTCCCCAGTGCCTTCTTCTTTACCCAAAGATAAAGGAAATATTGAAAGAAAGACATCTTGATGACATTCAAAACACTAGGTAATATGATGACAATTCTGAAGGCCATTCCAGAAAAGATTTCCAAAATCGTTCTGAAGGGTGAACTAGGCACTAGCATCAGGGCATAGCTTCCCAAGGGGAGTACTTCAAAGATGACCATAGTGTTATCTAGCAATGAGGTATTTAGCACTTTTTCTAGGATGAGTTGATGGACTAAATTATCAAACCCTTATATCTTAGTGTTCTGTAATTTCTGTTCACAAGCTTGTTACCCCCACCAAATTATAGGCCACTTAAGCATAAGGATAATATTTCACTACATGTTTACCTAGCACATAGTAGGTGCTCAATAAATACTGATTGAATTAGTACATGTGTCATATGCATAAGAAAAAGCAAAGGTGACTATTATCACTCTAATACAATAACTAATGATAATTATTTTGTTATGTTCTCACTTTCCTAAAGCACTTATTTTTTTTTTGAGACAGACTCTCACATTGTTGCCCTTGGAAGAGTGTCATGGTGTCATAGCTCACAGCAACCCCAAACTCTTGGACTCAAGCGATCCTCTTGCCTCAGCCTCCCAAAGAGCTGGGACTATAGGTGCCCACCACAACACCTGGCTAGTTTTAGAAGCAGGGTCTCTCTGTCGTTCAGGCTGGTCTTGAACCTGTGAGCTCAGGCAAGCCATCTGCCTCGGCCTCCCAGAGTGTTAGAATTTCAGGAATGAGCCACCACACCTAACAAGCCGTGAAACAATATAGAATTTTACTATGTATAAATCAATGGAA
Organism: Galagoides demidoff; assembly: GCA_963574575.1. Classification (NCBI taxonomy): domain Eukaryota; kingdom Metazoa; phylum Chordata; class Mammalia; order Primates; family Galagidae; genus Galagoides; species Galagoides demidoff. The sequence continues at coordinate 5,518 of CAUYQV010081062.1, forward strand.
TACACGTCTATTATTGGAACACAGAAGATAGTTCTCAGTAAATCTGGTATTCAGGTGCAGGGGCAGCTCATGAAATTGGCTAGTGTCCCACTCCCAGTATAAATGCTAAGAAAAACCACGCACATGGGAATATTTAAAGCATGTAACATATGAAGTGTGAGACATATATAACCCTGGAGCATTAAATGGATGGCAAATGACCAATATAAATATTTATTTCCCTCTCCTTTGAGAGTTAGTGAATCATTTATATATTCTAATATATCTTCCTAGGTTTGCTCCTTCAGATGACAGAGAAATGATCTTTGGAAAAATACCACCCCACACTCCTTAATGAAAGCAGTAAAGCTGTTTATCACAGCCACCCTAATTATACGGTATGACATTTTTAAGTGGTTCTGATAAAAAATAATGGATAGGAAAATGCCTTTAGTTGGCTATGGTAACACGACTCCTAGAGAAACATCTCACACTCACTTCTGAGAAGGTGAGACCTTCGTCTTTTCTCACTTACTTCAAGAAATTCCTAATACTCTGAATTTCCTGACCTCATTCTAGTGACTTGAGTATTTCACATTTTTTCCCCTGGGTGTAAAGATTCGTTTATGCAGTGTTCCCGTTTAGGTGTTTAGGTATCTCTATGGAAGCATATCTACTGCTTTAAGACTTTTAGCCTTAAGTTGTTTTTGCTCAACTAATTTCCCTCTGGTTGAAGGATGCCCTAAGGTAAAAACAATCAGTAATAGTGTGAACGTAATAAGGACTGTTTCCTATCGACTGCACACTATGCCGAATGTATGGGACATTCATGGAACTTCATTTGATGCTCACAGTAGCCCTAAAGTCAGGGGTCTTACCATCTCCCTTTGTATATGAAGAAACAGACTTGGGGAACATTATTACTCACCTGACGTCAGCCAGCAGCCAAAGGAAAGTTCAAGTATTAGATTTTGACTTTGAAATCAGAGTTTATCTTTTTATCTATAACATACTAAAACCCTTTAATGCTTTTAAGGGAATCTCAGGGTAAAAGCCGTTAGGGTAGTGATTCTCCACCTTCCTAATGCCTCCTAGTGCTGTGACCCTCTAATACAGTTCCTCGAGTTGTGGCAACCCCCGACTATAAAAGTATTTTCCTTGCTACTTCATAACTGTAGTTTTGTTACTGTTTTGAATCGTAAGGTAAATATCTGATACACAGGATGTATTCTCATTGTTACAAAGGGGTTGTGACCCACAGGTTGAGAACCCCTGCCTTAGGGGCTTGCTTTAATAGTTTTGGAACACAAATGTCTTAACAGTGCTATGGTGAAGGTCAGTTTGCACACCGGAGCAATCTGCTTGCTGGGGATGGACTTGCCAGTCATTTCAGGATTGCTTGCCTGCCATTCTCTAGATCCTTCGTGAATGAGATTTTTCTTCTAATCTTATAAATTCCCTAGCATCTAGGATAATCATAAATCATTGATGGTTTCTGTTAAGTAAGACCTTTCCTATCCACCACGGCCCCTCCGGCCAGTCTTCTCAGGCCTTTATTTAGAACGGCCACTACTAAAGGCCTGATTTTGCCATTGAGTATTCTCCGCACTTAAATTCCATCTCCAGTCATGGTTGAGGACTCAAGAAGCTGATAAGTTGTGCTCATATCCAAATTATTGCATGTACATTATCTGTTCTTGGCTAAAAAATAATTTCTCATAAGCAGATGGTTCTCTGAAAATCCTAAAAAAACAAATACTTCACTCGAGAACATTAACCAGTCCTCCAGCAAAATTATTTCCCCTATTTATTTATTTTGCAACAGCAGCAGAGAAACTAGAGATCACTGCATTGTAAGGAAACATTTTCCTAATAACAAAGGAAAGAATTAACATCAGTCTTGACTACTCTGTGTGCCAGGTCCTGTGCTAAAGATAATTTACATGGATTGTCTCACTTTATCCTCACAACAACCTTATAAATTAGGAGCTATGACTCTATCTTTATGCTTTTTGTTTTGGAAATTCAAAGCCTCAAACTTACTTCTGCATTTTATCTTATTTTATGCATCCCATTGTTTTAGCTATTTGGGAACATTTTGGATTCTGACTTTTTCCATTGCTGTGCATTCAGTCAAAATGTGTGTCATTAACTTTTTTGTTTCCTTCTCTTGTTATGTGTATTGTCTAACAAAATTCTATTTATATTTGAAACAAAGATAAAGGGCATTTTGTTCTTATTATACAGACACACTGAGAACATTCCTCCCTTAGATGCCATTTTTAAATAAAGTCATGCCAGGATAACTTCAAATACAAAGTAAACAGAAGATAGAGGAGTTCTCAAACTTTTTAATGTATTCAATTTAAGATTTATTGGGGTATCACTAGGGACATATTCCTCAGAACATCCTAAGAGTTGAAAAATGTTTTCCCATTCTGTTTAAGCTCATAAGCTGTTTCTAGTTTCCTTTCAGGGTCATTATGACTGACACTATAAGGAATAACAATGTCAAAAAATCTATCTGTCCATTTCAAACTCATCTTCTAACTCAGGATATATTAGTCTGCATGGAATGGAACATCAGTATTGTCAAAAATATGACATTCAGCTAACCTTAAAGAAAATTGTTACTTTTGAAAATAGGAAGTCTTACCCCGCAGTTCATGGATATTCTTCAAAGAATCTCTTACCTCAAGGTATCAAATATAGAATTCCATATAAAAGAATGTATAAATTTGCATTTTGGAAGAGATAGCATCCATAGTTTTTACCTAATTCTCAAAGGTTTTTACTGGATTCTTGTGATTTTTACCTGATTCTTTCTATCTATGATATAAAAAAAAAATTATAAGCCCACTATTTTAAAAGAAAAATACAACAAAATGTGAAAGAATAGAACTAGTTAGATACCACTCTTTATTTTTCCTCTACTACATAAAATATATACTCACAAGTGGATTTAAAAAAACCTCTTCCCTTACTCCCACAAACTTAGCTTAATTAGATCACTTATGAGAATTGAAAGTATTACAAAAAACATACGTAGTCATTTATACGATCATAAAACAGGAAAGTTAGCCTACTGTAATGGCAAAAACTGCATCCTTACAGGAGAGAAATAACATTTTCTGAACACCTGCTCTATGAACAACACATTGGCAACTGCTACCTAATAACCACATGAGATTATCTGTATTTCCATTACACTAATGTGAAAACTGAGATTGTAGGATTGAAACTCTTGTTCTCAGACATACCAAGAGGGAGCTCTTGAGAACAGAGCGGGGTGCTATTTAGTCTGCTTGCAGATAAGTGCAAACATGGGTCTATCTGGACCACTTTTAAGAGACATGGGGCAGGGAGTCATAGGCTGCTTTAATTGGTTGACTGAGCAAGTAACCTTGAAGTAGCAATTTGAAAGACATAAGAAAGAGCCATGATCTCAAATCACCCTTCTGGAAGGGTCAACACTGATGAAAATTTGAGAGAACAACATAGAGCAAAATATTTTAAATGACACAGGGAGACCTTAGCATAACTAAATATAAAACAGAAAGAAGGAAAGATGTGGAGGTAGCACAAAGGAGCTAAATCCTCGAGTCCACAAAGACAGGGCTACTATAGTGAATTATTATATATTGCAGTATAACTAGGAGAATATAACTGAAGATGTTCTGTAAATGAAAAACTGATAAGTGTTTGAGCTGTTAGATGTCTCAGTTACCTAGATTTGAACATTTTACACTGTATCCTTATATCAAAATATCACATGTACTCCTTAAATATGTACAATTTATATATATTTAATTTTATGTATATATCCATAAAGTTAAAAATTAAAAAAAAAATATTAAGTAGGAGACAAACCAAAGTTAAACTGACTGGAAATATAAATTAAAAAAAAATAATAAAAGGAACAACTTTATCAGGAACCATGAAAGAATCATCATTAAAACTGCAGCAGGTGTTTTAAGAAATGAGTCCTCTGAACAACTCCATGCTATCTAATTTGAAAATAGACAAAATGGACATGTTTCTAGAAAAATCAATTTAACGAAACTAAATTAGAAAGGAAAGATAATCTCAATGTTCTCAATGCTACAAAAATTGAGCAGATATTTAAACTTTCTCACCAAAAACACCCCAACAATCACACACACACACGCACACACACATATGCACACATTAATAGGCCCAGATAGTTTCAGAGAGAAATTCTACCGAAAGTCAATAGATCAAAGATTTCAGTGTTATATGAGGGTTGTCTAGAAAGTATCCAGTCATGTAATATAAAAAATAGCATTCATAATTGCTGGGTACTTTCTCAATAACCCTTATTTATGTTTTTTCATAGACTAAAAAGAAAAAGCACTATAAATTATTTTTCATATGGTCATCTTAACTCTAAAACTACTCATGAATACCAAGATGAGGGGAAATTAAAGGCCAGTATTATTTAGAAACATTTTGTAAAAACCTTTTTTTTAATTGGCCAAAACAAAGTCAACAATGCCTGTTAAAAAGTAATAAACCATAGCCCAGTGGAGCTTACCAAAATAATACAAATCTAGTTAACAGTTAAAATAGCTATTAATGTAATTTACTCTATTAGCAAATCAAGGGAGAAAAATAACATAATCTAAACAGAAGAAAAACATAATAAAACTCAACATCCATTGAGTTGATAAGAATAACAATTTTCATTAAATTAAAAACAGGAGACTTCTTGGGCAGACATGGTGGCTCACGCCTGTAATCCTAGCACTCTGGGAGCCTGAGGTAGGACAATTGCTTGAGCTCAGGAGTTTGAGACCAACCTGAGCAAAAGTGAGACCCTGTCTCTACTAAAAATAGAAAACAAATGAGCTGAGCCTCATGGCAAATGCCTATAGTCCCAGCTACTCAGAAGGCTGAGGCAGGAGAATGGCTCCAACCCAGAAAGAGGGGGAGTTTACCCTGAGCTAGGCTGACACCGTAACACTCTGGCCTGGGCAACAGAGTGTACTCTGTCTCAAGAAAAAGAGAAATAGAGAGAGACAGACTTATTAATCTGCTAAATCTGCAGCAGAATTTACTAAACTCCATAAAATATAAGATACCACTTATTATAAGATGCACTATGAAGAAAAAGATGACAAACTCTGATTTTAAGTCTTACCATACCTGAGTTGTCAAAATGAACAAAATGTGTCTTAGAATCTACAAACTCTGGAAATGTGTAATATCAAAAATGTTCTCTCAAGAATTATGACTAAGGTAAGGAAACCCACTACCACCTCTTCTGTTCTTATCTAACCACAGGTCTTTATCGTGGAATGAATAGTGTTTCCACAAAATGCATGTCCACCCAGAACCTTAGCATGTGGCCTTATTTGGAAATAAGGTTTTTGTATGTGTAATCAGTTAAGGATCTCAAGATGGAATCACCCAGGATTTCAATATACTTTCAATAAGATAAGAAATAAAAGGATTAGAAATAACCAGATTGTTATAATCACAAATCATGTCTATACGAAAAGCAAAATCTATGGAAAAATTATTTTATTTGAAGATGAATAGGGCAAGGTTGATATAAAGTTAATATAAAAATCAATTACAAACTTATACAAAAGTGACAAAACACTGTATTTTCTGAAAACTTTTATATATTTACCATTTGTGATAGAAGTAAAATTATACAGTGTAAATGACCTAGGAATAAATGTAAGATATATGCATGGACTTTTTTTGAAAAAAACTATAAAACTTTAGTCAGGCATTGTGGCGGGCACCTGTAGTCCCATCTACTCTGGAGGCTGAGGCAAGTGAATTGCCAGGAGTTGGAGATTGCTGTGAACTGAGCAATGCCACAGCTCTCTACCAAGGGTAACAAAGTGAGACTCTGTTTCTACAAAAAAAAAAAGTATACCACTTAATGAAAGTTAAATTAACTAATAAAATAAACCATGTTCATGGATAAGAAACCACATCACTGAAAATATCAAAACCTTCTCCATATTGATAAAAGAATTAAATTAAATCTCAGTGTAAAGCATATCAGGGTTCTTGGTGAAAACTGACACACTAATTGTACAATTTCTGTGGAAGAGCAAAATGCCAAGAATAAGCAACATTATTCCTGAAGAGAAGGTTACCTGGTAGGAGAGGGAGCTTGTTATAGCTGATCTTAAGTTTCATTATAAAGCCATAGTAATTGAGATAGCATAATATTAGTATTAAGATAGGCAGATAGACCAGGAGAACAGAACTGGAGAACACAGAACCACATTTACGCATCTATGCAAATAGGAAGCACACCAAATTGAAAGCATTTAGAGAAATTTACAGCAATTAGCACCACTGCAGCATCCAAATACAAGATTTCACAAGAATAGATCCACAATAGGTTAGAAATTCAAGCAAAACAGATGACACTATTTTCCTCACCATTTTCTTAAGTATTAGCTTAGACAAAAAGCTTAGAATTTAAAAGTAGTCTTGAATAATAAGAAAAAATGTTTCTGAGATACACCAGGATAGACTGAATTTGTGCAAGAAAATGAACAAAGGTGGATGATGACCAGGCCATTGTGAGTAACTGAGTCAGGTTCTTACCGCAGTTAGAGTGGATTGCAAGAGGACCTAAGCCTTATGACCAGGATTGTCACTGACACTCTGAGACCCATTGTGCAAAGCCAGTAATTATGCTGCAACAGTCCCTTGCACACACACCATATGTTACACAGCCCAGGGGAAATTAGTGCAAATTCAACAGTTCGTAGGATATTAAATCTCAAAAGGGTCCCAGTAGCCACTAAGCTTCCCCTTGTCATTTTTACAGAAGAGAGACCAATACTGTGAGGTTGAACAACCAATCCCAAGATGACACAGCCTGTCAGTGGCTTGGTGAGACCAGAATTTCAGTTTCCTGAAACATAATAGGCTTCAGCTTGCAGCTTTACAAAGTGGTCTCCGGACAAAGCAAATAGTCATTTGCCCAGTAGGAAACAAAACTGTCAATTTTGTTGGCAGAGAAAGATACTTTGGAGAGACACCAAGTTTAAAGGGACTGCTTCACCAACTGAGAAAACAGCAACTCCAATTCATTCAGAGACGCTCCAACATCAGTCAGTGTTAGTATTTAGGGCAAAGTGCACTGGGGGTGATGAATAAGGCTAAGGTAAATGTATTCATACCCGTAAGTAAGAAGCAGCTTGTCTTGTAAGATTTAACAACACAGATTGCGAAGGACAATGCTTTTATGGACTCCCCTGTTTCTTTCATCAATAATAGGTACCTTCTTATCTCTTTTCCATGAAGGCAGTCAGATGATACAGACTTCCTGGCTCAGAACAAGAAAACCATGAAGCCAAATCCCGCCCCCCCCAACACATATACATGAAAGAAGACATTCTCTAAAATTTAAATAACTAGCTTAAACAGCAAATGTTACTTAACCGGTTACAAACTCATTCAAATCTATTTGATTTTCACAGACACTGTGCAAAGTAAAAATTACCTTTCCTGTTTTACAGATGAGGAAACTGACATTGTAGCTAATTAGTACTATAATTAAGATTTCGATGTAGAAATCCTATCCCAAATTGAGAGTACTTCATTGCTTATCCTTATGTTAAAAGACCCCAGAAACAAGACACAGGAATACAAAAATGGAAACCACCATGTTTTAGCCACTTTGATGGAGAGACAAAAAGACAAGAGCTCAGGCTGCAGCCATGCTCGTAAGTTATGACAATTTCTGAGCCTTTGGGTATAGTCTTTTACGTCTTTGGTCAGATCAAATTCTTAATATGATTTACTACAGTCTTAGATGGCACACAGCTAATACATAGTATCCAAAAAGCAATATTGTGTGGACATTACAGATTATGCAGAATCTGGAGAAATTATTTTGGAAGAGGAGGTGGTAGAAAAGAAATTGTATTATTTTGTCATTTTATACTCATGTTTAACCAATGGCTTTAAGTTCTTCCCCCAAGAAAACAAATGTATTCTCTTTGCCCCTTGAATTTGGACTTGGCTATGTGACTTGCCTTGACCAATGGAAAATTAATTGATGTGATTCAAGTTTGATGCGTTTAGTAGGGCTATTTAATAGCAAGAGCATCAATGTACACCTGCCAAGACATGGAAACACCCTAAACTCTCATCAACTCAGGAATGGATCAACAAACTGTGGTATATGTATACCATGGAATACTATTTACCTATAAAAAGATGGTGACTTCACATCTTTTATATTAACCTGGATGGAGCTAAAACACATTCTTCTCAGTTAATATCACAAAAATGGAGAAGCAGGTATCCAACATACTCAATGCTAATAGGAAGCCAGTAGATTATCTAATTAGTAAATGACCCTACAGCTTGACTCTGAGAAAGAACACAGGGATTAAATCTGAGCCCGACCGTGGTAAGGAGCCAACCCATCAGAACCTGCAGCTTAAGGCACAGCTGCCAGCCAGGTGCAGCCTAGATGAGACAATTCACCGTGGACCTATATATTCATGAAGATAAGTTTTTATTATTATATGCCACTTAGTTTAGGGAGAGTTTGTGGTGTAGCATTATGGGGGCAAAAGATAACAGATATGAAGGATAATTATTAGGAAGCATCACTTCACCACACTTCAGGTATACTAAAGCCCATAATGATCAAAAGAGCATGGTACTGGCACAAAAACAGAGAAATAGATTTATGAAACAGAAAAGAGAACCTAGAGATGAAGCCAGTTTAGCATGACCATTAATCTTTGATAAACAATAACAACAAAAACATACACTGGAGAAAATAATCCCTATTTAATAAATGGTACTGGGAGAACTGGTTATCCAAATGTAAAAGACAGAAACTGGACCCGTACCTCTCACCACTTAAAATTGACTCACCATGGATAAAAGACTTAAATCTAAAACACAATACAATAAAAATTTTAGAAGAAAACATGGGACAAACTTAACGATATTGACCTGGGGAAGGACTTCATAGCACATAGCAATTGCAGCAACAACAAAAATAAACAAATGGGCCCTGATCAAACTAAAAAGATTATGCATAGCTAAAGACACAAAAATTAAAGGAAATAGACAATCTTCAGAATGGGAGAAAATATTTGCATATTATCAATCTGACAAAGGCCTAATAACCAGAATCTATAGAGAACTCAAACTAATTAATAAGAAAAGAGCAAACAATCCCATTTATCACTGGGCAAGAGACAAGAATAGAATCTTCTCTCAAGAAGACAGATGAATGTCTAACATACACCAAAATGAAAAAAAAAATGCTGTCTCTAATCATCAGAGAAATGCAAATCAAAACCACCTTGAAATATCATCTCACCCCAGGGAGACTAGCCCACATCATGAAATTCCAAAGTTACAGATGCTAGTGTGGGTGGGGAGAGATGGTAAGTCTAATACACTGCGGGTGGGATTGCAAATTAATACAACCTTTTTGGAAAGCAATAGGGAGACTTCTCCAAGAGCTAAAAGTAGACCTCCCATCTGAACCTGCATCCTTAGTAGATATCTACCTAGAAGAAAAAAAATAATTTACCATAAGGACATTTGCACTAGAATGTTTACTGCAGCTTGATTCACAATTGCCAAGATGTAGAATCAACCCAAGTGCACATCAACCCATGAATGGACTAATAAACTGTGGTATATGTATAGCATGGAATACTATTCAGCCATAAAAAGATGTAGACTTTACATATTTTGTATTTACCTGGATGGATTTGGAGAACATCCTCTTCAGTATCACAAGAATGGAAAGCAAGTATCCAAGGTAATCAACACGAATGTGAGACTAGTAGATTAACAACTACAGGACCAGAACAGAGGAAAACACAAATCCATGAAGGTAGGAAGGTAGGAAGAGAGGGAAGGGACAGAGGGGAGAAAAGAAAGAGAAGAGGAAAAATGAAGGAGGGGAGTTGGTAAGCTCTCACCTAACAGGTACAATTTAGGGGTATATGGTACGCCTTCTGTGTGAAGGGTTCAACTACAACTTGGACTTTACTTAACAAATGCAAACAATGTAACCTAATATTGTGTATCCTTATGTTACTCTGAAATAAAAAAAAAAATTAAGTTCAGTAATGAATTGTGAGGGAAAGTAAAGTAAAGATATCATGCTCTCTAGAATAAATAGAGAAAGGCCAGGCAGGCAAAGTGTTAGAGGTCCCTTAGAGGAGGCCCCAAGTATGTGTCCACCGAAAAATAATCCTGCATAGAAATATATTCAGGTAAAATGACAACACAAAGAAATGAAACAAAGTCTATGTTCTGAATCTCACAATTCTGACCCTGTGACAGCTTCAGTTTCCCAGGGATCACTGCCTGCATGATACAGCATTTCTATCATGTCAGCACCACAGTGAACACACAATTTTGAGATCTGTTTTTCTCATGTTTTACATAAAAATTTTTAAATAATGGGTTGTTACGTATTTCTTAGGGACAGGACACAATTATAAGAGGGATTTTACCTAACAAATGCAATCAGTGTAACCTGGTTCTTGAATGAATCCCTAACAATAAAAAAAAAAAATTAAGTAATTATTTTATCACGCAGCCTTCATATCCATCCATCCCAGCATCTGAAGAGTATTTCATTCTAGGTAGACATCATCCTCGCCTGGGTCCTACATTGGAATATGCTATTTCAACACTCTCATGCTATTTCACATTTTGATGAAAGCAATTACTTTTCTGCCTAGTGCTTCTTCCAATTCTGAAAATATGTAGTTCTGCTTGGGGCTGCCAAGCCCAGTACTGGTCACAGGTGGCATAGTGTGGGCCGGGATAATAGGTGTTTTTCTTTGGCCACAGACATCCAGAAATAGGCATGTGATACAAGGAAGGCTCCTGAGAAACATTCACCAGGATTTGTGTTTGGGATCAGAGCTCCATTAGACTAAAGAATGTGCACTGGTGTTTGTGTTCTTTCCCAGTTAGAAGAAAACATATCCTAGCAGGAGAGGAGAAAAGAAAAGAATATGGACCAGTGGAACTGAGAACACTGGAGGAAGAATGTCCTGGGAATTTTGAAGTACTGGGGCCAGCCTTCCCTGAAATGAGCTATCTCCTCATTGTTCAGTACTCCAAGACAACGAATTCTCATTCACTTAAATTACTTTCAATTGGGTTCATCCATCCTATGTAGCCTATGAATCTGAAATTATTCAGAAAAGTTGACACACTGTGTTATTAATCTAATTGTTTTCGGCATTTGTCTGAGAATTTTAAAGGTCTATTATAGTTCTGACAACTGTGTTATAAATTTGTTCCAGGCATTCATTTCAAAGAAAACAATGAAGACATTTATAAACACAAGAAGGAGTGAGATGAAGTTTTCAAAGACGACTTACATCAGAATCACTTGTACACCTTGTTAAAATAATTTCCATCTGGTCTTCCCTCTGGGCCTCCTGAAATAGACTCTGTGGGAGTGATACTCAGGAATCTATACTTAAAGTTCACCCTTGTTATTCTTACCTATAACAAAGTTTGAGAATCACTGAGCTAAAGGACTGTCTACCTTCCTCATTCTGTTCAGAACACTTTGAATTAGAGGAGGTAATTAGGAAAAAAATTTCAACCTAATAGAATACAAATTATCTAGAAATCTTGTTCAAATGCAAATTATGATTCAGAAGGTCTAGGGGAAGGTCCAAAGTTCTGTATATTTTTTTTTAATTTCCAGGTAAGACCACACTTTGACTAGTAAAGTACTAGATTATATGCTGCAAGTAAAAATAAATTGAATTTAAAATAAACTGAAACATAAACAGTAATCTGTATAGCAAGAGAAAATATCAGGGTGCCAGGAAGAATGAAACACTGGGACTAATGGCCCCAGTTCACATTCTGCCACTATTACTGCTAGTAACTAGCTGTGTGATCCTTTCTTATTTCTGGGCCTGTTTTCCTCTCTACCCATTAGCATAGAAAACCAAGGGGATCATCCTTTGATGTGTAGTCAGTTCTGATTCTGCATCCAAGATTCTGGTTCACTGTGTTGACATCTGATGTTGATCAATTGCTCACTCAAAAAATGTTATTACAGACCCAGAAGACACAATTTTAGTGTAAAGAAAGGCAAGTGTCAATAAACTAATGAGTTGGCTCTGTATTTGGAAGCAAATGGTTCATCCCTCCCTAGTACCATTCTTAGGATCTACTCCAAATTCAGAGAACTTTAATCATTGTTGAATTGAATGTACAATTCTACCTAAGAAAACACAGTTAAAAAAAATAATTGAGATATAAAAAGTTTATTAAGGGCATGTTCTACTAACTGGGATAAGCTAATCCACACTTTACATTAAACTCTAAGCCCTCCACCCCAAACATGTTCAGTAATGACTTGATGATTTCATGGTGATCATTTTGTCAGTAAGTTCTCTACACCCTTACTTCTAATACCTGCTGCTCTTCTTGCCAAGGGAGGCAACCAAACAAAACTTAAAATTTTCACAAGGAAAGCTTTACTGGGGAACTAGGGGTGGTAGCAGAGCAGAATCCGGAGAGATGGATGCTTTTGACCATGCAGACCTATCTGTGAAGGGCCCTAGCAAAGCCAGAGAGACTCAGGGCCTAAGGAATGAGCTAGGAGACGGGAGGCTGAGTAAGAGGTGTTTGGATGCATGGCATGCATACTTCTGTGCAAGGAATCCTGGAGGTCCCACAGAGGCAACTGCCAGGTCAGTGAAGAAAGTGCAGGACAGGACGGTGCCTGAGCACATGTGTGCTAGGGTTCCCAGCCCAGGAAGATCATCAGGAATTCCCTCTAGACACTGATTTCCTATCTATGCTTCCAGAGAGGGACCTGGCACGGGCTTTGCGAAATCCCAGTGGCAAGATCTACTCCTGATTGGAACCAGAAAAACCCACCACTAAGAGTTAGATTTTCAGTCTTTCCATCTTTTTTTATTATTTGGTCTATTTAGGATATATAATAAAGTTAAACGTAATAATAACACACTTTAGGACTTTACAATTTGAAACAGATGCATTCTTTCTTCCTCCATGTCCTAGAGGGGGACAAAGGACAGGTTCAGGTTCACTCTTTCCTTCACCAGGTCAAACTCACAATGATAAGTGTCGGACCCTGGGACAGCCACCTTTTCTCAGCTACAGGCAGACAGAACAGGACCTATGTTGTACCTATGAGAACATCCTGAAATCACACCCTGGTTTTACTGCTCAGTAGCTGTGAGATTAAAGGCAAATGACTAAATGCCTCTGTGCCTCCTTCTCCTCAGTAGTTAAATGGAAATAGAAATAATGCCAGACTCCTCCAGCTTGCATTGGGGGGGATAAAAAATTTGAAAAATCATGTTAAAAAACATACAAGGGTACCTAGCCCATAGTAAACACTTGTATGTTGTAAACAATCTCAAGGGAGCCCCATATTAGATGAAGAGATTGAGAGACCAAATGAGCACTTACAGTGCTCTATGAACCACTAAGGGCAGTCAGTGTCTGGCCCCTTCCTGTGTAAACTTCCCACACAGCAACTACCCAAATTCTAATGTCTGTTTCTTCCCATTTGTCTAATTTCTCAGAATATGAGCAGCTCGAAAAGGGTTCTGTGTTCTCTGTGCAAGGAAGCCAGGTACCAGGTATCATGCTTCATCAACATATAGCCTTAATTCAGGCTTAATCCAGGTTTTTGGATTAAATTTCAGCATCTCTTCTTTAAGGCCTACTATTCCTCTTCCTTAAAAATTCCTATAAGACTAGACATAGGGGCTCATGCCTATAATCCCAGCACTCCAGGAAGCTGGAACATTACCTGAGCTCAGGGGTTCAAGACCAACCTGATCAAGAGCAAGACCCCATCTTTACTAAAAATAGAAAAACTAGGTGAGCATTGTGGCAGACACCTGTAGTCCAAGCTACTCAGGAGGCTGAAGTAAGAGGATCACTTGAGTTGAGGTTGCTATGAGCTATGATGATGCCATAGCACGCTACCCGGGGCAACAGAGTGAGACTCCATCTCAGAAAAAAAAAATTCTTTTTTTAAAGTGTTGTCTCAAGAAAATTAGAGTGAGAGGGGGGACAAAGCAAGATGGCAGAACACAAGGATCATTCAACTGAGCTCTCCTAGAATGACTGGGGAAAAAAAGAGAGCCCAGTCATACCTGGCATGGGAATTACTCAGAGTCATAGCTCAGGGAGCACAGCGAGCTGGATAAAGTGTATAATCTGGAGCAGTGAAATCTGATGAATTAAGCAAGTGTTTGTGACTGGCTAGGTTCAGCTAGCCCCCCACAGAGATCCAGGACAGGAGGAACCCTTTCCAGAGTTTTTAGTTGTTGGGCAAAGCTGAACATTGACTGGAAAGTTTAGAAGAGTGGACGGAGTTAAACAGTATACAGAAACCATATTTGATTGCCAATCGGAGTAGATTTACCATAGGTTTGGTGGCTGGCAAGGCAGCATACTGAAAAGGTCTCCATTGCCAGGGGTCTGCCATTGTGAGAAGGTCATGAGAAGGTCTTAGCAGAGACCTAAAGCATGGTTGTCTTAATTCTGTCTGCCAGGATCAGAACTCTACTCTTGCAATAGACTGAGGGGTTCCCACATCCCACAGGAACTGGAGTCAGGGGACGTTGTGAGACCTGCCCCTGAAGGATTCTTGTGAGCTTTAAGATCCCAACCTGGCATGGTCTGAATGCCAAGGAAACAAACAGGTGATCACCAAAGGCAACTAAGTTTGGAATAAGGACCATAGAGATTGCTTGCTGTGCTCTCTGTCTCCTAAAAAACTATAGTACTACCTGGTGTCCTGGTGACATATTGCAACTTATTATAATCAAGAGCAAGGACTTCTATTTTGTTGCCAGGAGGAATAGTTTGGCCTGACTCAGGCTGAGGCCACTTCAAGACCTAATCACCAAGACAGGGTTATTTGAAGCAAAGGAGGCAGTGAGAAGGAAAAAGGAGGACTAAAAGATGAACAAGAAGAAAGAACGCATGAGGAGGAATCAATAGAAAAATTCAGGTAACATGAAAAGCCAAAACAGAGCATCTCCCACAAAGGACCATGAGGCAGCTACTGCAGAAGACCCACCTATAAAGAATTAATGGATCTGACAGAAAGGAAATTTAAAGTATAGATGATAACAACAATAAAAGGAATGGATGAGAAAATGGAAAGACAGAACCAAAAGTTGGAGGAGAGATATGTAGAATATAGAAAGGATATGGCAGAGCTAAGGAAATGAAGGAGACAATCAGGGAATATAAAGATGCAGAAGAAAGTATCAAAAATAGGTTAGACCATGCTCACTTTAGCAGCACAAATACTAAAATTGGAACAATACAGAGAAGATTGTCTGGCCCCCGTGCAAGGATGACACACAAATCTGTGAAGCGTTCCATATTTTTAGCAAAGTTTGCTCCTTCATTTCACCAGTGATGAGGAAGAGAAAGATGGTGGCATTTTGAATTACTTGTTTACTTTTCTCTTAAAGTTCCACAAAGCAAACAGCAATGCAGTGAGATTTAGAGCGTGCCAGCTCATAAACAACCTTTTGGGAAGTATGCCAGAAAATGTCTAGATTGATGATGATGTGTCTGATAAAATTAATGAAGTCATGCTTGTTATATTGAAAGGTAAGATTCCAAATGTGAGAATACAGGCAGTTCTGGTGCTTTCACCACTTCAGAATCCCAAGGATGATGAATTCCCAGTGGCTAATGCATATGCCGCTTTGATTGAAAATGATTCAAACCCAGAAGTTAGGCAAGCAGTGTTAACTTGTGATGCACCAAGAGCAATGACTTTGCCAAAAATTGTCGGGCACACCAAGGATGTGAAAGAGGCTGCCAGAAAACTGGCTTATCAAGTTTTAGCTGAAAAGTTACATATGAGAGCTCTGTCTATTGCTCAGAGAGTAATGGTCCTTCAACAAGGTCTTGATGACAGATGAGATGCTATGAAAGAAGCTATGAAGAAGCATCTTCTCCAAAACTGGCTATGTTTCTCTGAGGGAAATATCTTAAGAGTTGCTTCCTCGTTTGGATGTGGAGAATTCCTCTGAAGTGGCAGTCTCTGTTCTCAATGCCTTATTTTCTGTGCTTCCTCTGAATGAACTGCCAGGAATCTATAAAAGCAATGATGGCAGAATGTTGATCTCAGAGGAAACATTAACTCCTGAAATTGCTTTGTATTGATATGTTCTTTGTGAATACTTGAATCAAAAGGAGATAAAGGAGAAGAATTTTTAGAGCAGATTTTTCCAGAGCCTATAGTATATGCAGAGTACTTATGGAGTTATGTCCAGAATATTCCAGTTGTTAATGTGGAACACAAAAGTGGTTTTTCCTATGTTGGAAATTTGATGACAAAAAAGTTCATAGTTCTACAATTGATATCCCTTATCAAATCTTTTTATACCAATGAAAAGGAAGAAAGAAAAAACTGGCTATTTTATAGGAGATTCTTATCTTACTCACAACCCCGATATCTCTGGTTTAATCTCTACCCCACATCATTGCAGTAGATGATAATAAGAGAATATAAATTGTTTCGGAAATTATTTCAGAGACTTGGGCTCCCATTGTTACTGTTGGTATTAACAATGATCCAACTGATATAAGAAAGAAAGAACTCAGGATGGCTGAAATAAAAGTTAAACTTACTAAAGCAAAAGAAGCTTTAGAAAAATGCATTGGCATACAGGATTTTAATCGGGCATCAGAATTAAAAGAAGAAATAAAAGTATTAGAAGATGCCTAAATAAACCTATTGGAAAAGATGAAACAACTTGAAATTAAAGAAGTCCACATAGAGAAGAATGATACTGAAACCCTGCAGAAGTGTCTTATTTTGTGCTATGAACTGATGAAGCAGATGTCAATTTCAACAGGTACAGGTGCAACCATGAGTGGGATCATTGGATCTTTGAGTCTTCCTGGAATAACAAATGTTCATCCCGTAGTGAGAAGTCTGTCTGTTATATGTTTGGGATGTTGTGGACTGCAGAATCAAGATTTTGCAAGTAAACACTTTGTGCTGCTATTACAGGTATTGCAAATTGATGATATCACACTAAAAATTAATGCTTTAAAGGCAATCTTTGAGCACCTGGTGATGTTTGGGATGGAACCTTTTAAAACTAAAAAAATCAATGCCCTTCAATGTGAAGCTACAGAAAATGAACAGTGATGGTGAGCAAGAGTCAAAAGAAGTTGGAGAGACTGCTACAGCTAATAATGTTCTGAAACTCCTTTCTGACTTCTTAGATAGCGAGGTATCTGAACTTACGACAGGAGCTGCAGAAGAACTAGCCAAGCTAATGTTCTCTGGGCTTTTGGTCAGCAGCAGGGTTCTTTATCATCTGATTTTGTTATGGCACAATCCTGTGACTGAAGAGGATGTTTGACTTCTACATTGCCTGTGCGTGTTCTTCCCCATGTTTGCCTATGCAAGCAGGACTCATCAGGAATTTGAAGAAGCCTTTCTTCCAAACACTGCAAACTTCTGCAAACACTGGTAAATGAGCCTGTATCTTCTCCTTTGGCTGAAATATATATCACAAATGTTGCTGAGTTACTTGTAGATTTGACACGACCAATTGCATTAAATCCTCAGGCCAAGAAATCCCAAGATTATCAGGGCTTAATGGCACATGACAATTTGGTTATAAAAATTTGCAGTGAGATCTTAGTAAGTCCACGCTTACCAGAAATTCACATCTATACAAAATCCTTGAGTTCTTTAGAACTCAGTAGCAATCTTGCAAAAAATCTTCTGGTTCTGAGAATGAGATTCTGGAGCAAGTAAAAGGTAGGACATCTTTGAAAGCTTTGGGAAAAATCAAGATTCCTTCCTTTTAGAAAAAGGAAGTTCAAATTTGGTGAACAAGACATAGCATCACAGGATACTAACACAAATGACTACAACTATTTTTCAAAATGAACATGAAAAGAATAAAGTATATATGACTCCTCTCAAGGTGTAAAACCAACCCAACCATCAAAATCCACTCAGACAAAGACTAACAGAGAAAAGTCATAGCTTCAACCAGGTTGAACAGGAGAAATCAGACTGCTGGGGCTGACGCTGAACGTGATCATGAAGTTCCAGAATGAGAATCAGAAATGAAGGGATTATCAAGATGAACAAAAATAGCAGCACAGTAAACTTAAACTCATATAATTTCTCAATTAAGATATAAATTAGGAGAGATGATGGGGGTGGGGGCCTTTAAAATTATGTCCAATTCTTTACTTTAATAAAGTTATCCTTTTGTTAAAAAAAAAAAATTCGTTAGGCCATGGAGAAGAAAGAATCTTAGAGCTAGAGCATAAAGGTTTTGAGTTAACCCAGGTATTTAAAGAGGCAGAAGAGAAGAGAGAGAAAGCAGAACAGGTGCTTAGAGAACTACAAGACTCCATGAAGCCTTCAAACATGTGAATAATAGGGATAGTTTTCCCTCCTGGAAACTATCATAAATGAAAACTTACCAAATTTTCCTTAAAACTTCAACACACTCCTTTCAAATGAATATCGAACCCCAGGTCATCTCAACTCAAACAGAGCCTCTCCAAAACACATTGTAATGAAACTGTACAAAGTCAAGATGAAAGAAAAAATTCTACAAGCAGCCAGGAGTAAGTACCAACTGACCTATAGAGGAAGAGCCATTAGGTTGAAAGCAAACTTTTCAACTGAAACCTTCCAAGCCAGAATAACATTGTCATCCACCTTCAACATTCTTAAACAAAATAATTTTCAGCCCAGAATTCTATACCCTGCTAAACTAAGCTTCAAAATTGAACGAGAAATCAAATCTTTTGCGGATATACAAACAATGAGGAAATTCACCACAACAAGACTAGCTCTACAGGAAATACTTAGACCTGTTCTCAACACTATCACAGTGGACCACCAGCAAAGTAAATACCCAGAAGCTAAAGGTCAAAACTAAGGAGACAACAACCAAAGCAAACAACCCATTCAGACAACCCTCTGAACGTGAAAAGATATTTGCATATTATGAATCAGTCAAAAGCTTGATGACTAGGATTTATAGAGAACTCAAATTAATCAACAAAAAAAGATTCAATAATCCCATATATCACTGGGTAAGAGACATGAATATAACCTTCTCTAAAGACAGACAAATAGCTAACAAACATGAAAAAATGCTCACCATTCCTAATTATCAGAGAAATGCAAATCAAAACTACCCTGACATATCACCTAACCCCAGTGAGAATGGCCCATATCACTAAGTCTCACAGCTGTATGTACTACTGTGAACATGGAGAGAAGGGAACACTTCTACACTGCTGGTGGGATTACAAACTGATATAACCTTTTGGAAAGAAGTATGGAGAATTCTCAAAGAACTCAAATTAAACCTCACATTTGATCCTGCAATCCCATTACTAGGCATCTACCCAGAAGGAAAAAAAATCCTTTCATCATAAGGACATTTGCACTAGATTATTTATTGCAGCTCAATTTACAACCACCAAAATGTGGAAACAGCCTAAATGCCCACCAATTAGAAAAGAATTAACATACTACACTATATGTATATTCTTAAGCTGTTAAAAAAGATGGAGACTTTACCTCTTTTGTTTTAACCTAGAATGACAGTGGAGCACATTCTTCTTAGTAAAACATCTTAAGAATGGAGAAGCAAGAATTCAATGTACTAAATTTTATTATGAAGGTGGTAGATGAGCTAACATAAGGTGGGGTGGGGATATGGGAATCAACAAGTGGGGAGAGGAAGGGGAGAGGGAGATGGCAGTCATGGTGTACATACCCCTTGGCAGGGAGGGGGACACAATTATAAGAGAAAATTTATCTAACGAAGGCAATCAGTGTAACCTAATTCTCTGTACCCTCAATGAATCTCAAACAATAAAAAAATTTTAGAAAGTAGAGTGAATGTTAACAGATTTCTTTAGGAATATTTGACAGTCTATATAGCAGTCCAAAGAAAAACAAGAAACCTTCTCACTCCTACACACCTTTCAACAGGTGTCTTCACTTATACAAGCAGAGTCACCCTTGTAAGTCAGTATTTTTGAACCTCTTTTACCTCACGGCACACTTGAACCTGTACTTAAACTTTTGTGCCACACTTACATTATGTTGATCAAAAAAAAAAAAAAAAAAGAATGAAAAACAGATAATATATTTAACTATGCTTTGAACTTCTTTGGAAAATAATTAATGATCTTGTACAATTTTTGTACCACACCTCAGATCCTCTCGTGGCACACCAGTTGACAATCCCTGTCACAAGGCCTTGTTCCTCTCAGCAAGGCAGCACTGGGGCCAGGGTGAAGGAAGGAGAGGTCCATTTTGCTTATATTCCTTATGGCCAGTTTTATTGGTCCTGTGCAGGCATTTTATCAATGTCCCGGGTTGCCTTTTTGTCCCATTTTAAATTTCTTTCTAAAACTCATTGGTATTTGGTGATTACAAAAGAAATTCCTACTAGTACAAACATTTAGAAAATAAAACATTTTTTCAATTGCCCACAATCTCTGAATACAGGGAAAAACATTTTCTAACATTTTGCTTTTTTCTTCGTTAGTCGTAAGTACAAATAAAGACAGTTTTTATGGTTTTTAATTTGGGTTTATTTTTTATCTCTCAAAAAAAAATCTTGCCCCATATACATTTGATAAAGTTTTTTTTTTTTTTTCCTTATCTGGGAATAACATGATTTTTTGCAACCTCTGAGCTAAGCAGTCATAGAACCCACAGACTTCCAAGGGCTATAAACTCTGATTTATCCCCAGGTTCAATTCCAGAGAACAACCTTGGGGGCCACTGGCAGAGGCAGAATTCCTGCTATTGGAGGAAGGTTGTTTCACCAAGTGAGTTTGGTTTTGCTGATGTTGCCAGTAGTGACCAGTCCCAGCATCCCTACAGCCTGAAGACAAACTCCCTTCCCTTAGTGGTAAATGCTACTGAGTTAGAATTTGGAACAAGCCTATGTGTGTTGAGTGGGAGATGTATGTGTGTGACACACACACAGAGAGAGAGAGAGAGAGATTGAGATTTTGGCCTTTGTGAAAATATCGGCTGTAGATAATTACATTTGTTTTGGCCATTTGGGTACCATACTCTCTTTTGACAAAACTAGCTTTGTTAATTCTCTGAAATAAGTAATTCACCCCCTCCAAAAAAAGTAATTCCACAAATTCTTTATTTTTTTTGTTTGGTTTTATAACTTTATTTGATCTATCTGACAATCACCAGTTAGTTCTCACGCTGACTGTAGATTTTTGAAGTGGTAACAGGTACACAGATCACCACAGTATAGAGCTTATTTGGTGAATCTTCATTATGTTTTCTGGACAACTGCACATAGATACCCTATGGAACATTCCTTATGCCTTTGGCCCAGACAGTTTTGTTGAGCCTGGCATCAATGCACACATCCAGAGTCCTCATCTCTTTCATGGCGAGTTCCTGGATCTGAGTGTCCGAGGGACATGCTTCTTGAAGCCCACACCATAGATGTGCTTATGAATGTTGATGGTGTATTCTCAAGTCACCACATCATTGATGATAGAACAGCCCTTCTCCCTTTTTTCTGGAGCCATTTTGCTGGGTTCAAGTTGAAAAGAAAGAGTCCAATTAATCACAGGAGGAGGAAGTGGGTAGTTGTCACTGCCACAAGTTCTTAAAAGGATGGAGGTCATGCCCTGAGAGTTAAGTGAGCCCACACTGTCAGAACACTTCTGCTACTGATGAGTCTGTGTCTCTGCTATATTAGCAAATGAATTATTTTCTCTGGGGTTTGTTTATTTTTCTATTGGCAGAGAGGTCTTAACTTTCTGCAGGGGATGTTTTGAGTGACACAAATTCAAACCCTTCAAACATTTTGTCTGTCAGCAACTCTGAGCAGAGAGGCGTGGGGGTGAGCACTAAGGCCATTGCTGAACACCAGCTAGCACCCAGTGGGGCTGGGGTCAATGACTGACATTGGACTAGAAAGGGGATTAAGCTAAACAGACAAATCCCTGGAGGGATTGCTCCTGTGTGTGAGAAGGATCTACTCTTTAAGTGTCACTCGTATCCTGAGGTATGTGCTGGGCGAGAACTCTGCCTTGTTGAGGAGGATGGAAGAAGAGAGGAATGAGGAAAGGGAAGAATATTGCCCTCAGGCACTGTGCTGGCATTTATAAGGTCACACTTAGCCTCCTATGCTTCAAACATTGGGAAGGAAAGTGGTAGAGAACAGTACTTTATAGACTGGCTTTGAGGTCAGACAGTGCTGTATTTTCCCCCAAACTCTAGCTTGGCTAGCTGTAAGATCTTGGTCAATAACCTAAAAAAATCAACTCTGTTTCTCCATTTATAAAATGGGCATGATTTTAGTTCTTACTCCTTAGAGACTTTGTGCCGATTACTGAGATAAATCAAGCAAAGCACTTAGCGTAGTATATAGGATTCACAAGAGATGGTTATAAATTGTAGTTATAATGACTATCCTTGCTTTAGAGATGAAGACCTCATCCTTGGAGAGATTAACTAACCTGATCTGGAAACACCATGCCCTTAATCTGATACGGAAGTTAAGCTTTTAGTTAAAGCCATATTACGCTGTGACCTTGGTGGGCTAATTTTCCCAAGTCTTACTCACTGATGCTGCTTTTAAGCTAGTTCTGAAACTCTGAAGGGCAAGACAGAACTTTGTCTTGTTCTTAATCACTTCGCACCATGATAGAAGGTTTGACAGTGAAGGCTTTATATTTAGAGGAGGAATTTACCTGTTGAATTTATTGTTCTAAGCTGCCAGAGTCTTTCTGTCTTCTGCTTTATCATTCAAACATTAACCATCCCTTCCACTTGCATCCTCTGCATTGCTGATTAGTATGTTTTCCGCATCCTCATCGCTCATGAAAACGTTGGGCAGATGGAGCTCCACGGGGCATCTCTAGAGACCAACTTGCCTCTCATGCAATGCTAAGTTTTACCACCTTATTTTACAAATGAGTAAACAGGTCCATTTGTAAGCAGGTTAGATGTCTATATAATTTTTCATGGCCAGTGGGTGAGACAGGTTAAATGTCTATATAATATTACATGACTAGTAAGTAACCTTGCATCCAGATTTTATCAAGAAAAAGTTTCCTTTAAAGAAGTAAAAGCATGGGTAAGCAATCTCCTATTGGGTACGGCACCTACTAGAAAAAACAATCAGGTCATCAGCATTTGAGGAGGCACCAGGTTAAATGCTGGGACATCTACGAAGATCTACAGTGATTGGCACCTGGCGCTCAAGGAGGACATCATCTTGTCCAGTCTGGGGCAGTGGTAATTCTTTGGTTTTTGATAGTTCTTACCAAGCCCAAACAATGTACCTTTAATAGTAAAGAGTGCCAGGAGTTCTGAGAGGAGCAGAAGGCTCCTCAAAGGGCCCTGCTATCTACTGGTCTCTTCCAGAATGAAACATAGTTGTGTGAACTAGTCTTGGATGGATCAGAGGTCTTTGTCAACTGTGTGAGGTCCGGTTCATCTCTAGCCCTCTGTGGATAGTTTCATATCAGAAGTTCTATGTAAGAAAGATATTTTAGGGAAATAATGAATGGCCATTGTTCATAAACATTTTCATCATAGACCTCCACATTTTATGCATAAGGATTATAGAGCTACATATTTATTAGCTCATCCTTAGCCTGCAGAAAAGCAACCCAAGGAAAACCTTCAAATTCTCCACTGAGTAACAGTGGGGCTCCTTATAGGAGGGCTCTGCTATTTCATTGAATCATATGGTGGTCACACACGTGAGGTGTGCCTTCCCTAGGGCTCAGATAACTCACAACTCTTCTAATTCAACTTGTTGTTAACAGTTTAATGATAATTATAAATACTAAACTAAAATAATAAATATATTTTTCCCAGAGCATAAATCTGCAACCATGATAGCACTTTTTAAAAAATCTAATTCTTTTTTGTTTTGTTTTAGTATTATCTCTTATATTGCATAGAGTGTTAGCTTTTCAACCAAGGCATATCATGATTAGTTCATCTTGGTTCATCAAATTCAAATTCTAGGCCAGGATTACTAACTCTATGGATGTATTTTCTAGTGCTAATATTAATACTACTGTATACATGACATGCTTATTGTATATCACAAAAACTATTTGAATAGTCACTGCTGCTGTATCTTAACTATCATATAACTTGCAGAATCTTCAGTGGCAGTAAAGCACGGTGGGGTACACAAAATCCCAGCAAAGGGAAATGAATTCTTTACACATCTGTGGCTCAAGTGGTACATCCAGGAGGTAATAGCACTAACATGGTTTAATACTTTCTGAGAATCTTTTAAAATTTTTTGGTTAAAGTTAATTTCAAATGTTTATCACTTGCATGGCTTGAAAAGCAATCCCACTGTCATAAGGATTTTGGTTGCAAGCAATGTTACAAATCTGCGCCCCTGGAGCAATCTATAGAAAAACATAAAAGGCCAGTAGTTAGAGGGGGTACCTTCTCCACAGTCCAAACCAGGGACGCTGAAGATCTCAGCCACTCACCCACTTAAGACCCTGAACACCACGTTGTTGAATGGGTTCCTTTGTAGACTTCTTCTAGGTCAGCCTGGTCTCATTGCCTCTAAAACATCCCATTCCTGCTCATGACTCTGCACCTGGATACCCCCCGAAATGTCTTTCTTCCTTCCTAAATGTTTTCCATCATTTAAGACCCCAGCCTCAAGTCCCTCTGTTACTCCAAGAGTAGCTCCCTCAGTTCACACCAATGATACCCAACTCTGACCATGTGGCTCTAAAAGCATAGTTTGTCTCTTCAGTATTTTAGTCTTTCCGGCATATTGAATTATTGAGCAAATTTGTAAGTTTCTCTAACACAACAAAGCATATATGTCAGGTATTTTGTATACAGGTAGTCAGGGCAGGATCACAAGAGCCAATTGTTAAATTTTTAGATATAATGTGATGTCACATGGGGAGTTTAACGTCAGACATGCCTAAAATCTTCATGTAACAGAAATTGACATGTGCTACAAATCCCCTCTCCCCTGCCAAATAAGTGTTGGTTGATAGATATATAACAGCATATCTTTGTTTACAGATAACATGATTAAAGACTGAAGTTGGATATCCAGACATATCCTCCACCTAAACCCTTACTAGCTATATGATTGTGTGGAAGTTATTACATATCTCTAAGCTTCAGTGTCCTTATTTGTCAAATGGGGCTATCAAAAGAGCCAGCATTCTAGGACAGAAGTGAAAATTAAAAATAAGCATCCATTTAGCATGGCTGGAAGGTGTATCTTCCAATAAAAGTTAACCATTTTTATCGTTGTCATTATTATTATCACTTCTTAGCAGGGAACAAGTGAGGAACAGGGATACTTAAAATCCTAGTCACTACTAAATGAATATACTTTAGTCAGTTTTTATTGATACGTATTTTAAAAAAGAAAATCAAGGGTGGCAATTGTGGCTCAGTGAGTAGGGCCCCATATAGGTAGGGGTGGTGGGTTTGAACCCAGCCCCAGCCAAACTGCAACAAAAAAATAGCCAGGCGTTGTGGCAGGTGCCTGTAGTCCCAGCTACTTGGGAGGCTGAGGCAAGAGAATCACCTAAGCCCGAGAGCTGGAGGTTGCTGTGAGGTGTGACACCACAGCCCTCTACTGAAGGTGACAAAGTGAGACTCTGTCTCTAAGGAAAAAAAAAAAAGAACCCACAAAAAAAAAAAAATCATTGAGCCAACAGCAATTCAATATGCCAATTCAATAAAATCTGAAGACTTTTTTCAAGATTAGAAGCTGTGTTTTCCATGCCGTAAGAAGATCAGAACTAATACTTCAAACTTAGATCTAGATACTGAAACTGTGACATTGGCAAGGTTACTTAGTCTCTGAGACTCAGCTTTGTCATCTCTTAAAAGAGAATAAGAATACTCAAAACCCTGTAGGAAGGATTATATACACTTTGTAGGAAAAGAATGTCTGGCACAGCACCAAGCTCACTGTTGAGGGCCCAGTCAAGGTTAATTCTGTTTCTTTCTCAGGAGAGTAAAGAATGTCTACACATCAGTTAAGCTTTGTCAATTTTAAAGCTTTGTGAACTTCATATAGAGCTTTGTCATCCATTATTTTTAGTTAGGTTCTGATTTGAACTAGATTTGTTTTTCAGGACCAGGAGGTAACATTGGAAAGAAATATGATCATTATTATTAATGTCTAAGATCTCAAAGTGGGAGACTGATGTTACCAATAACAGAAAATTGGAAAGTCCGGAGGGCATGTTGCATTGAGGGAAATGACGAATTTGGTTTCCAATGTGCTAAGTTTGAGTTCGGAAGGCCCTCTGCTCCCGGAAGCCGGAAATGCAGAAAGGGAACGTAGAGAAAAGTGAGGACTGAAAATGTAGATTTACAAGGGACCGTAAATAGCAGGAGAGTGGAAGAAGTCAGGAGACGAAACCCCAAGGAGAATTACAAAGAATGAACAATTAGCTGCTGGGGTATCCCCACCCCAGAGAGCAGAGAGGGCTGAGGAGGAGAAAATACTTAAGGAAAAGTCAAAGGCAGACATGGAGAACTCAGGGAACCACTGCCCGGGAGAGCGGACCCAGCAGAAGCCTATGTGTCCACCGGGACACACGTCCACAGCTGTTTATTTAAAATATCCTGGGATGGGGCTTCTGTACCAGGAATCCTGAAGACTCGTCAGAAGGTCTTTCTGTAAAGAGCCCAATATTCTGTAAATATTTTAAGCTCTGAGAGGTGTATGGTTTCTGTCTCAACAATTCTATTCTGCTGTTGTAGTGCCGAAGCAGCCATAAAAATACATAAACGAAAGTATTGAACCTTTTGGCTGTGGTTCAATAAATTAACTGAAAAAACAGGTAGCCATCTGGATTTGACCCAGAGGTTCTAGTTTGCTGATTTGTTTAAAGGTCCATGAGAGAGCGCTGAACTGAAAAGCTTCTATGAAGTCAGGAGCCATGCTCGTTTGGTTCTCTCCATATCCCCAAGTGCCTAATAGGGTACCAGCCACACCCCACAACATGTACTTTTCAATTAAACACTTACTGATATAGAGAAGCGTTCCAAGGCATCACAAGAACTGGCAAAGAGTTTTCTATTGAAAGCCAAGCACACATTTATTTCCACAAGGACTAAAGACTCAAGCAAAGAGACTACAGATGAGCCAGGAGCAGTGGCTCATGCCTGTAATCCCTGCACTCTGGGATCACCTGAGCTCACAGGCTTGAGACCAGCCTGAACTAGAGTGAGACCCCCATCTCTAAAAAACAGCCAGGTGTTGTGGTAAGTGCCCGTAGTCCCAGCTACTCAGAAGGCTGAGGCAAGACAATCACTTGAGCCCAAGGGCTTGAGGTTGCTGGGAGCGATGACACCATGGCACTCTACCTGGGGCGACAAAGTGAGACTCTGTTTCAGAAAAGAAAAAGACGATACATGAGATAGTAGAATTACAATGCACGTAGCTCATGTTGTAATAACCTAATCAAAAACTGATGACAACATGCAATGGGTTCTCGAGAAAACATGTTTTTATAAGAAAAGATGATCTTACTCCATCGAAGTCCCTGCCCTTCTCATTCCTGAGGCAGAAGGGAGCTGTGTTTGGGCTGACCAGACCTCAGGTACAGATGGTGAGTTTCGATTTAGCTTCTAGGTTGGACAACAGCTATTCCTGCCTTTGTTCAGATCCAGGCCATTTGGAAAGATCTCTATTTACTGATTTATTTAACTCATAAAAATGAAGTTTCAAATGTATTGCAATTTGCAAGCCCTCAGTCCTCACTTCCAAGTTTATTGCTAATAAAAAAAATCTCAGCTTGAAAATATTCCATTTGAAGAGTCAATGTACATGTCCTCTGCTAGCTGAGATTTGCTGGCTGAGGGCTGAGATTTCTGTAGGGTTTGAAATTTGAGTAGCAATACTACATCACCCTTACATGCAGCTCTCAGTCACATGGGCAGAGGAAGGGGACAGTGATTTTGTGTCTATCGCTTCTAAACCCCTATAAACAGACACAGATGTTGTCATCTTGTGCCCTGAGTCTGCCTGGATCCCTTCCAAATCCCTGCTGAGCTCAGGTGGCCACTCAACAGACAGTCTCTGGACTCTGTCTGGATTTTATTTGACTTTAGACCCCAGGGCCTGACCCTTAACATACTTACTGATCCCCTCTGAGACGAGGGCCAACCCTTGGGCTCCTCTCCTCCAGGTCCACCCAAGTCCCCCTAAGTTCCATATCAATAGTGCTTCCAGGAGAAGGGCGTTACCAATCTAAATTATAAACCCCAAAAATAGAAAGACACCTTGGCATTCTCAGGAAACAAAAGTTCCACATAACCAGAAAACCCTCCAAAATGGAAGTCCTCAAACCCACCAAGAGTAGGCTGAGTTTGCTATACTCTCTTTTATCTTAGGTTCCTATCTCTACCCTCTCTCCCCACCCAGTACGTCACTTCATCCCTTGGTGAGGTCTCAGATGGTCATATGGAATGGAAACAGTTTGTTTAATAAATAGACATATGGATGGATTGATGGAAGGATGGTTGGATGGACGGACAAACAGGATAGAGAAAACAAGGGAAAAATAAGGAAGCAGTCCATTCTACCCATACCAAAACTTTTCATGACACATTAAAATTATCCGGGGATATACAACCACAATACCCAAGGCAGCTTCCTAGCAACACTTGTCCTGTGACATGCTTAGTGCATGGATTGTGAAAAATCCTGAATGCTGTGGAATACC